>JABWTJ010000671.1:242891-389789 GCA_016801875.1 Solanum sitiens
ATAGGATTTGTTTCCGGTAGCAAATCGATACCGAAATCGATTTCCCGTTCGGGAGGAATGCCAGGAAGGTCATCAGGAAAGACCTCCGTAAATTCACTCACCACGGGGACTGACTCTATAGGAGGAACTTCGGAATCCACTTCTTGGACTCTCACAATATGGTAGAGACACCCCTTCGAGATCATTTTACACGCCTTTAGGCATGTTATGAAACGACCTCTAGGAAGAGAATTTCCACCCTTCCACTCTATAACGGGTTCATTTGGGAAACAAAACCTCACAATTTTGGTCCTACAATCGATGGAAGCGAAACTAGCATGCAACTAGTCCATACCTAATATGACATCAAAATCAAGCATGTCTAGCTCAACTAGATCAATATGAGAAACTCTATGAGGCATTGAAATAGGACAATTTCGATAGACTCTTTTTGCTACCACTGACTCACCCACCGGAGTAGACACCAAAATAGGTTTATGCAAAACATCGGGTAATGTACTAAACTTCTTAGCTACTAAGGGAGTAACGAAAGACAAAGTAGCACCCGGATCAAGTAATGCATACACATCAATGGCAAAGATTTGTAATATACCAGTCACCACATCGGGAGAGACCTCTTGGTCATCTCTCGTACGAAGAGCATAAAAGCGGTTCTTTTTGGGAACATCATTTAAACCACTTGACTGACCACCCCTCTCTTGTCCCTTAGCATTTGGACAATCCCGCACCTTGTGACCAATCTTTCCACAACCAAAGCACTTGTCCGAACCTAGGAGGCAAACTCCTAAATGCTTCTTCCCACATTCCTTACAAGTTGGATTCTTATTGGGCGAATTTCCACTTTTTCCTTTTTGAGCTCTTGGTCTAGGAACCTTCCCATCCCTAACCTTGGGAAATTTGGATGGAACGTGGTTTGAGAACCTCTTCTTGAATCTAGGCCTGTCTTGAATTCCCAACCTATCTTTAGCAGTTTCACTCTCATAAGACCTTGTCCTTCTTGAGTCCATATCCTTATCCTTCCTTTTTGCTCTAGCCTCCTCCACCCTTCTTGCATGCACCATGAGACGACCAATATTCATGTTATCATGTAGCATAGCCGATTGACACTCCTCTTGTAAGTCGTCCGATATACCTGTCACATATCGACTCATTTCATCTCTAGGATCGGAGACCAAAGACGGAGCATATTTGGCCAATTGAGTAAATTTCAGAGAGTACTCATGAACCGTCATCACTCCTTGGCGGAGATTGATGAATTCCACCACCTTCGTTTCCCTCATCTCTCTAGGGAAGAACTGATCAATGAAGGACCTTTTGAATAACTCCCACGTCACTAACCCACTTTCAAGTGGCCTGTTGTCCTTCCATTGCACATACCATATCTAAGCGACATCCTTGAGTTGGTATGAGGCCAACTCGGCACTCTCGCTAGATGACAGCCCCATAGCACACAAAATCTTGTGAACCTCATCAATAAATTCCTGAGGGTCTTCATCAACCTTCGACCTTTAAAAGACAGGAGGATTCATTCGAGTGAAATCCCTAAGTCTGAAGACCATAGTCTGTTCATGGACTCTAGGTGCCAAATCCCTATTGGCTTGGGCAGTCATAGCTTAGGCTTGCACTGTTGCGGCTTCAGCTTGAGTAGTCATGGCTTGAGCCATTTGAGCAATAATAGCTCTCATCTGAGCTTCTGTCATCGGTGGAGGATCAGCAGGAACCTCTTCATCAACAGCAACCTCTTCAAGAGGAGGAGCAGGTTCATCACGGGGAGGAATTCCCGCAGCAGCCATCTCTTCCTCAAGTCTTCGAGCCGCATTTCTTCTAGTATTCATCGCCTATAACCAAAACACAAGGTTCAGGCGAAAGTATATACGACGTACATTCTAGGGGCACGATATGGATTTCCAACAATGAGAATGATTCCTAATCATCAAATAAGTTCCTATTCATAAGTGTGGCGCGCTTCACAATTATGAATACAAACTTAAATAATGTGGTTGAGAGAGAGACGTTAACATCAAGGATATTCAACCTCATGCTCTGATACCAAGTTTGTCACATCCGGGTTTACCCCCCAGACGTAACCGACGTCATCGTCCTCTCGGAGGACTAAGACAAGCCCCTTAGCTTCGTCATAGCATTCATCGACTAAAAATCAGAAAGAATTAAAAACTTTTTATCTAAAACCACTCGGAGGTTTACATAGACCTCTACATACACATATTTATATATATCAAGTATACATAGACTTGTTCATATACGAAGATTACTTAGTCTTCTACTTTTATTTCATATACTTATATATTTAGAAAATAATAGTCATAAAACCGTCTCATCTCATAAACCATCTATCGATTACAATAAGTCTTGGGCATAGCCCTACATCAAATGAAAGAAGCCGCATATAGGCTGTCTACTACATCATCTCAAGAGAATAACATAGTCAACATAGAATCACAGTAACTACACATCATAAAATAGAGATGTCGGCCACGTCCTCGAGAGAGTGAGGACCTACCACTTGGATGGCAAAATACCCAAGTATTCCTTCCTAGCAATTTGGATCAAGCTCAACGACCCGAACCTAAAATGTTGGGGAAAAGGGAAAGAAAAGGGATTAGTACTCCACATGTACTAAGTATGGAATCTCATATACAATTACCAATCAAATATATTTAAAAAGGGACATTTATGAAAACATAATAGACTACATATGCGATTAAACCATAGCAAAGCAAAGTATACTAACGATAACATTCAATAAGTCACAAGTGCAATGATCAAGTAAAATTACCATGTCTCCTACTCAATCAAGTAACCTACCAAGACTACAATTAGCAATTTACTTACCAACATACTCTTCATGTCATGATACATCCTTCTTCAAGCAAAGACAACAACATTATATTCATAAGCATGTTACTCAACATACAAACCATTTACATCATACCATCGCTTTACATGTATAATATTGACCTCTCAAAGTTCCTATCAAGGCAAACTAGTGCAAGGCGTAGGTAGAGTCCCATACCCCTACCTAAGCTATAGCCAACCTCTCAAGTTACTTTGATTAGCCTATATCTTATTCATTCATTTTAGTTTAGGGAACATTTGCCTTAACCGATATAGACCACATAATCGAATGTGGAATCCGGTGTCATGAAACCTTACACCGATGGAAGATGGTCTACCGGCCAAGGTAGAACCTAACGTGAACAAAGCTATCTAGGTGGATCCACTAGCTAGTATCCTATGGTGGCAACATAGTTAATGGAGCTTGGGGAAAGAACCATGGACATATCAACTCTACACCCTACTCGGGTAATGAGGCTATCCACCCCGTGAGGACCGTAATGAACCCTGCCTTTCTTTTTACAAGAAAGTGTCACCCCTCACATACAAGCTCACTCGGTGCTAAACTAAGTTCCCTTTTATAGACGAGTCTTTAACCTTTATTAACCATCTTAACTTAGTTAGATAGTAGGGTCAAGTCCTTTGCATAACCATCATTATAGCTCAATAAGAATTGTATGAGAATTAGTCCTTTCATTAACAATTCATATAGGTGAAGTTAACCCTTGTACATCTCATCATAATCGGGCACATCGTACAACTTCCCTATATTACATTACACCTAGCAACCTCACAACCAACCTAAGCATATAAGTTCATGTATCATATTAACCTATCCCATCAATCAAAGCATACTTCAACGTAACATTATCACTTGATGACAATTAACCATACTTTGAAGTAAAGGCTAGGATCATCAAGACTTACCAATACTCCTCCATAGTCCATCAATAAAGGCCTTACCATCAACCCATAGATCAACCAATCTTAGATCCTCACATCAATGTAATTCAATAATAAATCACTAGAACTAATCAAAGAGAAGCACTATACTATGAAGCAATACTACATCAAAGCTTAGTAACATGATCTCAAGTGTATCTTCTTAACTTAGATTCAATATTCAAGAACATAGGTGTGAAGAACTTCAATTCATCATAATAGACCCATAATCAATGCAATGACAATCATTAAAGACCATTTAACTAATTAGGAGATCAATTCTATCAAAGTCAACCTAATCCATATCAATTCTACATTTAGGGTTAAGGGTTAGGGGACATCACCCACAATCTAGATCAAACTACATCAATTCACCATAATCAAGTTACAATTCATGATAATCTATTCATTCTAACCCAAGGAATACCTAATTAACTCAATTCACATGATCAAATTCGGATTTGGATGAAACCCATAAGAAACTCAACTTTTTGGAAAAAGCTTTGAAGGAACCCTTTGAGGAAAGAATCTCAAAGGTGAATTAGATCCCATACCTGAAGGTTTGATGACGTTTTGATGGTGAATTTCGTGCTAAATCAACCCCCAATGATCTCTCCAAGTTGATCTCCAATGGTGTTTTCCAATAGAGAGAGAAAGTAGAGAGAAGGAAGAGAGTTTTGTTTTTGAGAGAATCATTAGGCTAATGAGGGTTGGGGTATTTATAGTAGGGTCTTAATTCACTTAATTAGTCTTCCCTTAAACCCCTAATTACCCCTAAGACACTTAATTAATTAATTAACTAAAACTAACTTTCTGAAAACTGTCACAGAACCTCCACGACGGTTCCACGACGACGGACCGTCGTGGCCGTGACGGACTGGCTTCCCTCCGTCCTGCACATCTGTCACGCTGGTCAGAGACTTGTGCAGGCGGAGGCTTTCTCCCCAAGCGCACGACGGTTCCACGATAACGGACCGTCGTGGCCGTGACGGACTGGCTTCCCTCCGTCCTGCACATCCGTCACGCTGGTAAGAGACTTGTGCAGGCGGAGGCTTTCTCCCCAAGCGCTAAGGCTGGCATGACGGAGGCCTCGATGCCCCGTCGCGCCTATGACACCCCGCCATGGGGTCCATCATGCCCTACTGCTTCAAGGGTCGTCCTCAAGGGTCCTTGTTTGGTCCTCGGGGAGTCGTACCCTGACTTTTCCAGCATAAAACCATCCCACACAATATTTTACACCTATGGTTACAACCGTTTACCAAATTCCGACTCTTCAACTTGGTTAAATTAAAAGGACACTCTAGCCCTCTTATGAACCAATTTGCTGGACGTTTAAGAGTTTCGGTTCCAACACCACTTCAAAGACTCTAAATATGCCTAATTGGCTAGGAACACTGGTTTAGATCCTAAGGAGCCCATTTAAGTCTTATCACATGACCTCGATATTTCAAAATGTTACAACTAATAGTTATAATACCCTAAATCAATACATCTCATATCCATAATTATATATACATCAAGCAAGAGATACAAGTCAACCAAGACAAGACATCACATACTTCACTTTTAACCCATAATACAAGTCATTCTAGAAACACTTCTAAAACAACCTAACATCTTCAAGTCATCCTATATATCATCATAACATCATTAATATACTCCACCTAGACTCATAAAGTCAAATAGGAATAACCAAGACTTAACCCTAACACAACACTCATAATGTCACATTCATAGTCTAACATGATCACTTAAGGCAACATAACTAAAAGAATACATACATGACTATATAACTTCACATGTAGATAAGAAATGCCATACTTCACATCATCAACTATACAACTAGCCACATAACTTCAAGTAGTTGCCAATAAGGCGATGCTCATAATATTGCATAAAGTAACGACGACAAGGCCACATCAATTGCAAATTAAACACATAACACTGCCACCATAAGTGGACCATACCAATCACAATAGAATCGAAGTATAATTAATATCAAATTAAGGAAAATGGGGCAGCATACCTTGATCCCCATATCCACATCTCAATTCAATGCCAAATCAACCAATTTAACATCACAAGGCCCTTACCCATGGCCATGAACAATAATTCAAAGCAATAACCATAAAACTCAATGAATCTACATCAATTCAATCTAGGTTTAACAATCTAAGATCAATTATATATCAATTGAACACAATTCTTATATCATTAGAAAGCCCATAAGAAACTACACAACAATTCATCAATATAAGCTTAATATCAAGTAACCCAAAAAGTAGTCAAAACTAGGGTTCATCAATTCACATGGGTTCATAGGTAATTTATGTTGAAATCATCAATACAATATCAATTAGATCAAAATTCAATGTTTAGAAATCATTTATGCAAGAACCCATGGTAGAATCCCGAAATTGGACAATTCACTTTAGAAAACTTTGTAAAACACTTTGAGAATTGGGATCCTTGATGAAATAAGTTTCAAGGATCAAAAGCCATACCTCAAGGATGATAATTCTTCACTTTGATGAAGAATTTCCACTCAAGAACCCCTCACCAGGCTGCCTCTTCGATGGAGTCTTCAATGGAGGTTTTGGGATTTCTGAGAGACTTTGGGTTTTTGATTTTTAGAAGAATGAATTATTCTAAGTGTTAAACACTTATATACTCATATAAAATACCCATAAGACCCTTAATAAACCGTATAAACTATTATTAGGACATGGGGCGAATTTACCAATTCACCCCTGACTTGGCAGAAAATTTGCGCACAGGGACAGTGGCTGCGACGACTGCCTTGTGACGGGGCGTCACGGCTGACATGGGCCGTCATGGACCTCCGTTGCAAGCTCCAGTGGCTTGCCAAGGGTTCCCCCTACACCCTTGGCCAAGGCAGCCACGACGAATCCCTTGTGACAGGGCGTCACAGCCATGACTGGCCGTTGACAGCTCCGTCGCCAAGGCTGCCTGGGACAACCTGCCATCAGGTTTTGGATCCTTTCCTCAAGGACCCTTTGATGGTCCTTGGGGATAATTTCCCGGACGTTTCCAACCCAAATACGACCATATATGAGTTTAACACCTCTCACACGAATTTTATCCAAAACGAACACGTAAAACTCAACAAAACACACCTAAACGTACAAGGTCGACTCAAGGCACATCTTTCGAATGCCTTGGACGTTCTTGGTCGTTTGAACTCCAAACTTCACGAAACTTTAACCACTGCCTATACATGATATAATAACTCTATTAAGAACCTTAAAACACCATGAAATACACATAAACACATAGAACCACATTTTAGACATTTAGGTGACTTAGTCGTCGAACGTCTTAGTCGTCCCTTGACGTTTGACTTCCAACACCTCTAATACTTTAGCTACTGCCTATATACAACATATTAAACATATTTAGGACCTTAGAACACTAAGACCAACATGTTAGGCTCTAGAGCACCTAAGCTATTTTCAAGGTCTTACACATAAATACATACTTCATAGCCAATTCATAGATCTAGGGTTAGGGATGAGGGATCCTTATCACCAATATCACAACAACACAATTAGCTATAGCATCATTATCACATAAGTAGATTTCACCTTGCATAATTGAGATCAAAGGAGAATCAAGATCATACCTCATTGCCCTTCATGGGACTTCATACTTCAATACCCAAGAACTCACAACCAACATATGAAATAGGGCAATTCATGAAGTATTAACATAACTAAAATCAAAGTAAACAAGTGACATATTCATCACCCTCAACAATTCACCTTAATCAATCCAAGAAATTAGGGATTTGGGGGAAAGACATGGGTCAAGGGAAAGCTCATAGGAATTCATCAATTAACCATTAATTCATATTTATACAACATTAGTTCATAATATTTCATAACAATTGATTCACAATTTCATTTTAGAAAGAATACCCATGTGAGGAGGAAAACCCTTGTTTTGGGGGATTTAGAAATTATCTTTTGAAGGACCTCTTGGGGAAAGGATTCCCAAGAGTGAAAGAGACCATACCTTATAGATGAGAAAGACACGAAATTGAGTTGGAAAACTTGAAGGCTTGATCTTCTTCTTGGAGCTCTTTTGGTCTTCAATGGAGTTTTGGAGAAAGAGGGAATTTTGGGAGACAGAGAGATTTTTGAGTTCAACTTGTGGGAATCGATTTGAGTGATAAAAATTGACCTAAAACTTAACCTAATACATTATATAGTCACCCATTAAATTACACAAAGATACCCTTCACTTAAATGGGTTTATTTGTGAAGTCAAAACACCCACCCAAAATACGACTTTTTACGAATCTCGTAAATCGCTCCGCGTTGTGGGGCCAACACGCACTTTTTATTTGGAAAATGAAAATTGAACCAGTGAGTTCCATGTGGACTGCGCGTCGTGCATCAGCCCACTGAATCCTGATTTACGCAGGCTGCTTTGGCATCCTGCCCACCCATGTTTGGGTCCTTCCCAAGGACCCTTCTGGTGGTCATTGGGGTGTCGTTATTGGACTTTTAGATTCTCTATACTAAACTCTACCTATATAAAGTATTTTTATAAGTTTTAGACTTCATTTGATCCTCCGAAACCTTCCCCAAACATAGGGACGTCAACTAGTTAAATTTCGCTAATTTTCGGACGTTAAGGCCTTTCTTTAATGCTATGGCTCCAAAACTTCTCAAACAAGTTATTACACTTATTTAGACCTAGAATTTTTATTATTTGAAATTTTAGGCTCTAGTATAGGTCATGGAAATTTTTGGGTATGCCATTTGTAGAAGATGACCTTTTTCCCTTAACCCTAGGTTGTGATCTTGAATTGAATTTATCTAGTATTGATATAATTTTCTTGGTTAATGTGTGAATTACTATACTATGATGTTATTATGCTAAGTTATGAGTATATGGTGATATTGTTAATCCAATTGTGCTAGTTCTTGAGTAATTAACCTAGATTGTGAAGTAGATCATGAATTTGACCTAAGTCTCTAACTCTAGGCTATGAACTAGTAATGAATTGTTGTTTAGTGATTCAATTGACTTTATTATTATATTGGTTACTATCATGTGATGATATTACACCCATTGTTGGGATGAATTGGGATTGGTTGATGGTAAAACCATGATGATGGCTTTGGAAGAGGAAGAGGTAAGACTTTGTGTTCTTGAAATCCTAACTCTATTGTGATGACTTATATACTTGGTGATGTTGATTCAATTGAAGTATATGTGTTGTCATTGGATTGATTAGGGTGGTATGATATTGGTATTGAAATGTCTTGACTTATGAATTGTGAGATCATATAAGCTTGTAATGATATAAGGATGATGTTGATTCATTTGTGTGCATTACTATGATATGGTATAAGGTGTTGATCTCACTATGAGAAATGTATTGAAAGGTGATTCTCATACAATTCCTAATAAGCTAGTTATGATGATATACAAGGGGTTAGTCTCCTATGACCTAAACTAAGTTTTGATAATAAAGGGTGAATTAAAGACATTTCTAAAAGGGAATTTAGCTTAGCACCGAGAGAACTTGACAATGGGAGGTGTTGACTTTCCATAGAGGAATATTCACCCTATAGTTCCACATGAGGTGTTGACTCCCCTATGAGGGACACTCACCCTATGGATTCTCATGATATGAGGCTCCAATGCTAAATGGCATGTAGAAAGTTCATACATATCTCCTAGTTCCTTAACTATGTTGCCCCCATAGGAACACTAGCTAGTTGATCCACCTAGAAAGCTATGTTTATGTTTGGTTCTACTTTGGTCGGTAGACCACCTTCCATCGGTATAAGGTTTTATAACACCGGATTCCACACTTAGGTCTTGTGGTCTATGTTGGTTAAGACAAGTGTTCCCTAAACTAAAATGAAGTAATGAAGTACAAACCAACTAGGGTGACTTGAGAGGTTTGACTTAGCCTAGGTAGGGGTATGGGACTCTACCTATGCCTTGCACTAGTTTGCCTTGAGGTAAGCCTTAGGAGCTTGTTCTTATGTATGTGTATGCTTATAAGTTTAAATGATATGTATATGATGATCTTACATGTAATGACACTATGTGATGTTGGTTACTCTTATAAACATGTGATTGGTCTCTATTGCTAAAATATGATGTTATGTACATGTTATGTGAAGTTGGACATTGGTTATGGTTCTTGTAAGGTTTACTTGATTGAGTAAGGTTATGGGTCCTTGTTTAGTCATTGCACTAGTGGAATTAATTAGGGTTCATGAATAATGGTCTTGCTTTTATTATGATGATATGCCTTGAAAATAGAGTTGTCTTGATTATGTGCTCAAGTATGTTGATATGCATGTGACTTGAATAGACTTAGTATTGTTGGTCTTGTGAGGTACATGGTCTTGACTTAATGAAATATGTACTAATGACTGGTATTGGTTCTTGAAATGTGCATAAGGCTTTTCAAAGTAAAATAGCATGTTTTAGTGAAATGTCCCTTTTTAACATGAATTATATGTTGTGTGTGCATGTGATCCTATACTTAGTACAAGTGATGTGCTGACCCCATTTCTCCCTTTTTCCCCAAACATTTTAGGTTCCGGTCGTTGAAGGGCTTGTGACGACTTTTGAAAGAAACTTGGAATTCTCACTCTCCAAGTTGGGTAGGTCTTCACTTTCCGAGGGCAATGTCACTATCAAGCTATTGATATTGTTCTAGATATAAGACTTCTATTTATTTCCTTTTCATTTGAGTACTAACGATTGTATAGCCTATATGTGTCTCTATTACATTGGTGTATGGGCTATGCCTAATTGTTATACTCTTGTTAGATGGTTATGAGATGAGACATGCATTTTGAGACTATGTTATATCTTATATATATGTATGTGCAATAAAATGAGAAGACTATGTAATCTTCTTATACGATGGGTCTATGCATACTCGATATGAATATATTATGTGTATGCGAGAGGTCTATGTAAGCCTCATGATAGATAGAAGAAAAGTTTTAAATTCTCCGCATTTAAACCTATGAATGTAATGATGTACACTAAGAGGCTAGTCTTAGTCATCTTCGAGGACGACAACACCGGTTACGTCTAGGGGGTGCTCCCCGGATGTGACATATACATTCATGTGCGTGTATGTGTACTTACATGTGAAGACCTTTCACATAAACACATTTAGACACTACATGCTCATACTTAATCATATAATCATATTATATACTTTCATGTTCATAACTTAGTCATGCATACATATTCATGTTCATTGAGATACCACCCTAGGGACTATTCTATCAAGGTAGACATGTGAAATGTATAGTAAAAGGCACATACCCTTGCCTACACTAGTACACCTATCAAGTCATCCTAGTTAAGATACATTTCATGCTTCATGGACATATACTTGTTACGACCCGAGGGTATACCCTAGAAGTTATGGTATCCTCAAATCGTCATACGGCGTACTCAACCTCTCGGAGGTCTTATACAATCCCTTAGACATCTTTCATTGTATAATCGTAAAATAGCGGAAAATATAAAACTTTTCATAGCACAAAATATGATAGAATATCACTTCATATATATATAAAATGATAAGTACATAAGTAGACTCTAAGTCTCTTTGTCATCTTAAGACACAACTCAATAGAAAAAAATAGGGACGGACCTTAGCAACATAAAATATAAGTCTAAGCTATTACATCAACTTAAAGAAACATCTTAACATAGGCAACCCTTGAATCGTATGGGTCCCTTTACTTGAACTTGGGATATCTATTCAAGCTCTTCACTTAGGAGACATCCTCTAGCCATCACCACCTACACTTTGTGTAAAAAGATGATGAAGAATGGTATTTGTACAAAAAGACACTAAGTATGGCAACCATGCAAAAACATGCATTTAAAGAGGACATTTAGTTAGAAATCATGCATCCTGTCTTTTAGTAAACTTCATAAATATTGGCACATATAAGCTCAATACAATTCATATACATCATATAGACATGGATACTACTCCTAATAGCACATAGAGTCATTTATCATACTTTGAGGCATATTCAATCCATACAATACATTACCTCCTTTTATCTTACTTCTTTCCTTACATAACCCTCAAGTGTACTTAGTTCAATGTATCACCTTGAGGTCACCTTACAATAGTCCTTCATAGATATGCTTTATAAACACAACGACATATATTCACAAGTCTTGGGCACATGATAAATATAAGCTTCACATAAGCACCATCATCTAAGACAACCCCTAAGTCACACTAGTGCAATGTACAGTAGTATCCCATAATACTACTCATACCAAGTATTCCTAAGAAGTCACCTTAGACTAGTCCTATCATACTCAACAAGTCATAACTCTTTCATTCATAACTAGACATAAGTCCACATACTTCATAGCATCATATAAGGACTCTTTCCTTTACTACAACCTTAGTCATAACTCATTTAGTTCATATCATAGGTAAACTACCCTCATAACCCCTTCACAAGCTTACTTGTGCAATGTACACATGGAGTCCCATACCCCCACATATACTAAGTAAACTCATTTAGAAGTTGTAAGTGTAATTCACATGCATAGTCATAATTCATGTCTTGACATAACAAGTTCACTTAACATGCATTTCTTAAAAGTCATACATAACATAAGTCTTTACTTCATAAGAGGCTCCAATCCTATCCTTTCTTGAAGTCATCTAGTGCAATGCATAGGTAGGGTCCATAGTCCTCCCTATACTAAGTACACTTCTCAAGGAATTTGATTAGAATTCATATTCTTAACTTATTTCATTTCTTAACCTTTGGGAGACATATCCATAACTGACATATACCATGTGAGCTACATGGAATCTGGTGTTCTACTCCCACACCGAAAAAAGAGGGTACTACTTGCCAAGGTAGGACCTTTCGTACATAGATATCTAGGTGTAATCTACAAGTTATAACCTACTCGGGCACGTAGTTATGGAACAAAAAGATTTCTTCTAGAAAACCTGGACTTTCTAACGTGGAGGTTTCCATCTCATGAGACAACATCAAGGTTGGGAACCATGACTTGCTAAACGTGAAGGTTCTCTTGTGGGAAGCCAGACTTACTAACGTGAAGCTCCTACTCTCATTTGTCATGTTCACTCGGTGGTAGTCTCTAACTCTCTTTTTAATATATATTTAAGCCTTTAATGCATTAATTCATAAAGAAGGCCTTAGGACCTTTCTTCTTCATACTTCATATAGCTAAAAGGATTCTAAGATTAGAATTTCCTTTCATCATAGACCCTATATTATGTGAGAATTTCCTTTCACAAAATCATATCATATTCATACTACAGTCTAGTTTAGAGTACAATTGAGTAATACCTTTCAAGAGGAAATAGATCAACTTACCAAATCTCCAAGCTAATAATCATCTTGATCAATTCCCAACAATGCATATTCAATTGATATAGATAGTAATAGCAATAAGCAATTCAATACAATCTAATCACAATTCTATAAACATGAAATCAAGATCACAAGAACCACATTATAGGCTAACTTCGAGAAATTAGGAGAATCATGGGTTCTTCATAAAATTGGGTATAAATTCATCATAAAATCAGTAGCTAAGCATATATTCATCATTAGAATGCTTTGGAAATCAATTTGATAAAGAACCCATGTCTAGATTGAAAGATAGGATTTTTGACTTAGAATCATGTTTGGAAAAAGCTTTAAAAGGACTCCATAGACGAATGGTTATCTATAGATGAAGGATTACCATACCTTTTACATTATAAATCCCACAAAAAACTGAGAAGAAATCTCCAAGAATCCACCTCCATAGCTTGCTCTTGATCTTGGTCTTCAATGGAGGTTTTGGGGTTTTCGGAAGAGAACAGAGTTTTGGGGATTTTTATTTCTTAATGGGTGTTGGGGGACTTGGGAAAAGGGTTAAATAGATACTAAAAATAGTTTATAACCGTCTCCTAAAGTTACCAAAACACCCCCATACTTATTGGGACTTTTAGACATGTCAAACTTGACTTTAAAACGACGCAACCAAATCTGGGAAGTGGCTGCGTGTCGCGGAGGCAGCCCCAAATTTTGCCTCCCATAATTTTTGAGGCAGTGAGCCTAGTGTAGCTCGTGCGAAGCACAGGCAGACCAAACTAGGGCAGCTTCCTTGTCCAACGTTTGGGTCCTCCTCAAGGACCCTTAGAATGGTCCTCGGGGATTCTTACCGGACGTTTTGATCCTTAACATGTCTATTAAGATACTAGGGTCAACTCCACTTTTTTTCAATTCCAAACAACACATAAAAACAAGGATACACTAGTTCAACTAAAGACTATTATTGGAACGTCTTGGACGTTCTTGGACGTTTGACCTCCAAACCTCTTCAAATCATGTATACAAGATGTTAAACACTTTATTAACATGTTATTAAACTTTTTATACATATGTGAGGCTCTAGCTACCTTAGTTCATTTTGAGGGTGTAACAATACTCCCCACTTGGAAAACATTCGTCCTTAAATGACACTTGAAACATTTTAAACACTTTCAAGGACTCAATGACTTTCATAGCAGCTCAAAACACTTCAACATGTTACCACATAATAGTCAATGCACAAAACTTACAAGGAACTCCAACTTCATACTAACATGCATTCAAAGTAACATAATCAAACATGGACTACTTCTATAATCCTTTCCATGCATACATACTTCTTCATATTCATTGACATTTGGATGAACTACCTTCTCAAACTTTAGGCATGTTCATTATTTCATCACAAGGTTTAACATACTATGGATTTCAATTGCACACTTGGGCAGAATCCACACTTCAACTCATAAGAAATTTGAACTATTCATTTAGTTGCACAAGAATCATGAATAATGTAGATTAACTACAATATTATAGTCTAGACATAATACCATCAATATCATATATGACATCACCATGCCTAGCTTTGTTCAAGGAGGAACTACCTTCTCATAGTCACAACATATACACATGGCATCATAGAGTTCACATTAGAGTAATGCATAGAGGTTAATTCATATTATGGAGGTTTTTTGTACTTCAACGCACATTATGCTTATACTTCCTTCCTTATGAAATCAACATGGTAGGTCACACCAAGCACATCTCAATCATTAGGAAGTAAATTTACAGCTTTTTGTTTCTAGCGCATCACTAGATTTCATAAGCATGCATCTTTTAGGGAAATTCTCATAATTTATAGGCACACCAAAAGACATAGGCTAGGCAAACCATCACTTCTCAAGAGTGAGCCTATAGTAACACTCCCCAAATATCAAAGGTCACACATTTTTTTAAAGAGACTCATCTTTTCTTATTTAAAGGAGACTTAATTTCTCATAGTGAGGCCAAAACACCACACAATATGAGTGACATCAAGCATGCTCATTAAGTTATCTCATTAAATCACATTGCACATTTATCATGTAAGGATGCACAACAACATGCGCAACATACAAATTTATCAAAATTTCCTTTTTCATGCAATAATGACCTTCCATAATATGCATAACATAGTGTCATTTAAGACATGCATAACATATGGAAAACATGCAACTTATTCTTTTATGCAAGACCCCTATTATGAACAAGCTACTTAGGAACTCTTTGGTTTCAAGCTTGAGTAAGAATAGAAGGAAAAGATAGGGATATCTACAACCTTACTACTCAAATCATCCTCCCCCACTTAGGATAAACCCATTTAAGAGCAACTCATCTCAACTTTCAGGGGATTTTAGCTTACCAACCTTATCAACTAAGCACATCATCCCTCTCTTGGGATCTAAGTCAATGAACACTCTTCTTACCATCACATCAAAGTGATTTTCAACCTAGAGAAGTTCAAGGGAACTCAATGTAGCGACATCAAGGGCACTTAAAATCTTACCATCTATGCATATTATCCCCCACTTGGGGTAAACCAAATCACATCATGTCCTTAAACACCAAGGTCAAGGCAAGTCAAGACCAACCTACAAGATTCATCACTTTTAATGAAACTTTCCAACCAACCATGCCTAGGTACAATCCAAGTACTTCCTAAATTGACCATACTTAAATTCAAGCTTAAAGACAACTAACCACTTCAAAGTAGGTCGACCTCAATTCTCTCTTTCTCTTTAAGAGTTGATGCGTACATACCATACATTCCCGTAAGTCACCTTAGGGTAATCACAACTTATGGAATAAAACCCCTTTTTCCCCTTTTTCCCATTCTTAGAATAGGTTCATATAAGGGATCATTAACTACTCATAAGGTTTCTCCCATTAACTAGCATACTTCACAATCTCCTTACAAGGCTCAACACACTATCTCCCCTCCTTAGGAGCAAGCCTATAAAAAAGATTCCAATTCACACAAGGACAACTATGAAGCACTTCACATATACAAATGTAGCATTCATCTTTCTCACTATTTGCCACATTCTCCAAGACTTTTCAAGCCTATATCATAACATCATGCTACAATCCTACATAATCATAAGGCATTCTATCATTCCAAGGGGAACTCCATTTAACCATAACAACTACTAACAAGCTATAACCATATCATACCATAACTTTTCAACATAACATTTCATCCTCATCAACTACCTATAGTCATAAATGGCATCACATCAACATGTACTAAAATTCACCTTCATATATGCTCATCAAACCATAAAACAAGGGTAAGCATTAAACTCACATTTTCTCCCTCAAGCATTGAGACATCATCCCAATCCAAGCAATCACATCTAAAAGACCACCGGACAAGGAAAATTAGAGAGTGATCATATAGAGTTAAGTTCTATGGCAAGATATGAGAATAGTGAAGAAAGGAAACTCTACCGTCCTATAGCCTCTCGCTCATAGGTGTGTCGTGACTCACCATCGATGAACGAGACTCTACTAGACGTGGCAATATGTTAAACCCTCAAAATGATTTAAGTTGAAACAGAGCCTAACACTTGTTTCATGATGTTTTAAAGGCATAAAATGGTTAATAATAGTGTTATTAGGTAGTATATAAAGTTTGGAAGTGTTTGGAGGTCAAACGTTCATGAAAGTCCAAGACATTCGGAAATTAGTCGAAGTTGAACTAATGTGTAGTAGTGTTTTGTAGTGACGTTTTGGGGGATGGTTTGAGGGTGAAATGCAGTACCGATGGTTACTACGCGTAGCCTGACATGCAAAGGGTCAAAATATCTGAGAACAACACCTCGGGGACCAGCCAAACGGTCCCCAAGAAGGACCCAAAGTGGGCAAAGCAAGTTTCTGCACTAGCGCAGCTGGCCCAAAAATGGGGAAAATGTTTGCCCTGCGACGTGGGGCTGGTACGAACCATTCTGTCCTAAAATTTTCCAAAAATAAGATTTAAAAATGCCTCCGCGACGCGCAGTTAACTCCCAGATTTGGCCGCGTTATTTTTTAGTCAAATTTGAGTTGGTTAAATCGTCCAATAAGTTCAGGGGTCTTTTGGGTAATTTGGGGGTGACTTAATGACGGTTACCCCTAAACTCACCAATCAAAGCTAAACCATCAACTCAAAATAAAACCTCTCCATTCTTCTCCCCAAAACCTCTATTGTTGAATCTTGGGATCTCAAAGGATGAAGATAGATTTTTCAAGTTTTTCTCCAAAAATCTCGTGGGCTTTTCATCACAATTAAGGTATGGTTATTCATCTTTGAAATGTCTTTCTTCAAGGAGTCAATTCCAATGATTTTTCAAAGATAATCAAAATATGAAATCTTCTATTTCAACCTCTGGCCATAGGTTCTTGCATGAAAAGATTTGAAACATTGTTTTATGATATAATTGATGTTAATTGAATGGTTTAAGATCAAATTCCTTATGAACCCATTCAAATCATGTAATCCTTATTTTGACTATATTATGGGTGATTTGATCATGTCTCTATACTAATGAATTCTAGTGTAGTTTTCTTTGGGCTATTGAATGATGTAAGAATTGTATTGAATTGATGTATACGCTGTCTTAGATTGATGAATTCATATTGAATTGATTTAGATTCATTGAGTATTATGATTTTTGTATTGAATTGGTGATCATGGCCATGGGTAAGGGCCTTTTTGTATTGTATTGGATGATTTAGCTATGGATTGAAGTGGTGAGAGTGGATTGTGGTACGCTGACCTAATTCTCTTTATATTATGTAAATTAGGTATTGAATTATGTTGTGATTGGTATGGTCCACTTATGGTGGCGGTGCTATGTCTTTTACTTGTGAATTATGTGGCCTCGTCGGCGTTACTTTATGTATTATGATGATCATGGCCTTATCGGCACTACTTGGTATACTATGATGTTGTGTGTAGTGTTAGGGTTGATGCATGATTCTTCCTAGTTGGTTATGTGAGTCTTGTAATGTTTATGTTGATTATTCTATAGTAGTCGGAGTGCGGTAGAATTCCTCGGTACGGTCGTGTATAGGGTAACCTAATGTTGACTTGGTTGTTCTTATGTACTACTTGTAAGATATGCTATATGTGATAAGGTAAAGTGAAGTGTGTCTTGCTTAGGTAGACCTATGTCCCTTGCTTGATACATGAATGAGTATGAAACCTTGACTTAGTAGGTTAGAACACCCTTAGTCGTGAATGTACATGTATGAATGGATCATGACCTTGAATGTAGTAAAGAGGGTCATTTATGTGGAACCTTTGAGAAAGAAGGTTATGAGATCCTTGAAGTCGAAAATTGTAATGGTATCCTTCTTGTGTGAATGATGGACTTAAGGTTGATTGGCTGGAACAGCATGAAATCATCCTTAGGAAAGTCATTGAGATATCATTTTTGCCATTGTAGGCAGCCCTAGTGGAACTCTTTGGTGGGTGTGTTATGATTTGGTTATGAATAAGATATGGAACCTCTTCATATACTCCCTAATGAATTACTCTATGAGAACAAACGCTAGCACTGAGTGAGTATGCTTGGGTAGTAGCTCTAACTAAGAAGGAGGCTAGAGTACAAATAAGCCCTTGATATTCCTTAACCATGTGCCTACGTGGGATGTGTCCTTGTTCTACCATTGGCAAGTAGAACACCCTCCATCAGAGTAGGTTTATGACTCCAGATTCCATGATTAGCTAACATGGTCTACGTCGGTTATTGCCTATTATCATCATGTGGGATACATGCTAGTGTTAAATAAGTATTATGAAGTTTAGGTAGTGGAATGGGACGTTATCTAGGCATTGCACGATTAGGCTTTGAAGATGTTAGTGTGTGAGTGCCCTAGGTCTTCTTAAAGACCATTATGTGAATGTCCTTAAGTGATAAATGATTTCAAAATGACTTAATGAACATAATGAATTTAGTGAAGGAATGTTAATGAAAAAGTACTTATCTAGAGTAGCTTTGAGGATTGCTTAGGTAGGCTTGAAGAGGGTGTATGGGCGGTCTCTTCATGTCTTACTTAGGTGAGTCTTAGAGTAATTCTAGGTAGGGAGTTTAACAAATGAAAAGGGAATAATCTTATCTTAGGTAGTCTTATGGGTTATTTAGGTGTGATTGAAGAGGGTGTATGGCGGTCTCTTCTTGTCTTACTTAAGTAAATCCTAGGATAACCTTTGGTAGAAGGGTCATATGTTATATGGTTTTAAGTGACATTGATGCTATATTGTGGAATGTGACTATAAGTGATTATGTTGACTTGTAAGTGATTCTTATACTTGTCTTGTGAAGTTTTACTAAAAAAGATCATGTCTTATACAAATGTCTGTTTCTCATGATTTTATGCATTATGCCATACTAAGTACATGTGTTTGTACTAATTCCATACTTTTGTCTATCTATAAAGGTGTAGGTGGAAATTGAGAGGAGTCTCGAAGTAGGATCTTGGATTAGTGTCCATTCAAGCAAGAGTTGGTATGTTCTCACTAGATTCTAGGACATCTTAATGTTTAGATTTCCTTATTGAAAGAATTGTAATAGACTTAGTTATTTTCCTATATGTTGAAGTATGGGTCGTGTCCCGATATATTCGTATGTCTAATATGGCGACTTTAAGATTTAGTCTTTCATTAAGTTTTTCTATAAAAGAGATATTTTGAAGTATTACTATTTCGTGTGAAAAGTTTTAATTTCACACTACTTTTCATATATGTTTTATGCAATGAATGGTACGAAAGGGCTTGTATAAGTCCTCCAAGAGGTCGAGTACGCCGTGTTCCAACTCGAAGGTTGCCCTAACTTCTAGGGGGTACTCTTGAGTTATAACACAATACGAGACTTTAAAACCTAACGACAAATCAAAAAACCTTATGCAATGATACCAAGCGTGTTACGACCCGAGGGTATACCGTAGAAGTTATGGTATCCTCAAATCGTCACACGGAGTACTCGACCTCTAAGAGGTCTTATACAAGCCCTTAGACATCTTTCATTGCATAATCGTAAAATAGCGAAAAATTTAAAACTTTTCATAGCACATCATATGCTAGAATATCACTTTGTATATATATAAAATCATAAGTACATAAGCAGACTCTAAGTCTCTTTGCCATCTCAAGACACAACTCAATAGAATAGAATAAGCACACGGCCCTTAGCAACTTAAAATATAAGTGTAATCTATTACATCAACTTAAAGAAATATTTTGACATAGGAAACCCTTGAATCATAAGGGTCCATTTACTTGAACTTGGGAGATCTACCCAAGCTCTTCACTTAGGAGAAATTCTCTAGCCATCACCACCTACACTTTGAGTAAAAAGTTGAAGAAGAATGGTATTAGTACAAAAATGCATTAAGTATGACAACCATGCAAAAACATGCATTTAAAGAGGATATTTAGTTAAAAATCATGCATCATGTCTTTTAGTAAACTTCATAAATATTGGCACATATAAGCTCAATGTAATTCACATACATCATATACACATGGATACTACTCCTAATAGCACATAAAATCATTTATCATAGTTTGAGGCATATTCAATACATACAATACATTACCTCTGTTTATCTTACTTCTTTACTTAAGTAACCCTCAAGTGTACTTAGTTCAATCTATCACCTTGAGGTCACCTTACAATAGTCCTTCATAGATATGCTTCATAAACACAACCACATATATTCACAAGTCTTAGGCACATGATAAACATAAGCTTCACATAAGCACCACCATCTAATACAACCCCTAAGTCACACTAGTGCAATGTACACTAGTATAACGTAATACTAATCATACCAAGTGTTCCTAAGAAGTCACCTTAGATTAGTCGTATCATACTCAACAAGTCATAACTCTTTCATTCATAACTAGACATAAGGCCACATACTTCATAGCATCATATAAGGACTCTTTCCTTTACTAAGACCTTAGTCATAACTCATTTAGTTCATATCATAGGTAAACCACCCTCATAACCCCTTCAAAAGCTTGCTTGTGCAATGTACACATGGAGTCCCATACCCCCACATATACTAAATAAACTCATTTAAAAGTCATAAGTGTAATTCACATGTATAGTCATAATTCATGTCTTGACATAACAACGTCACTTAACATGCATTTCTTACAAGTCATGCATAACATAAGTCTTTACTACATAAGAGGCTCCAATCCTATCCTTTCTTAAAGTCATCTAGTGCAATGCATAGGTAGGGTCCATAGTCCTCCCTATACTAAGTACACTTCTCAAGGAATTTGACTAGAATTCATATTCTTATCTTAGTTCATTTCTTAACCTTTGGGAGACATAGCCATAACTGACATAGACCATGTGAGCTATATAGAATATGGTGTTCTACTCCTACATCAAAGAGAGAGGGTACTACTTGCCAAGGTTGGACCTTTCGTACATAGCTATCTAGGTGTAATCCACAAGCTATAACCTATGGGGGCACATAGTTATGGAACAAGGAGATTGCTTCTAGAAAACCTTGACTTTTTAATGTGGAGGTTTCCATCTCATGAGACAACATCTAGGTTGGGAACCAGGACTTGCCAAACGTGAAGGTTCTCTTGTGGGAAGCCGGACTTACTAACGTGAAGCTCCCACTCTCATTTGTCATGTTCACTCGGTGGTAGGCTCTAACTCCCTTTTAATATATATTTAAGCTTTTAAAGCATTAAGTCATAAAGAAGGACTTAGGAGCTTGCTCCTTCATACTTCATATAGCTCAAAGGATTCTAAGATGAGAATGTTCTTTCATCACAGGCCCTATATTACGTGAGAATGTCTTTTCACATAATCATATCATATTCATACTATAGTATAGTTTAAAGTACAATTGAGTAATACCTTTCAAAAGACTCACTTATTCATTAGACTACCATTTACATACTTCATTCATACATGCATGTGTGTGTACATATGTGTGAGATCTACTTTCACACAAACACCTTTAAGAACACATGTTCATAACTTCATTAATCATATACTTTACATGCATATAAATAGGTAATGATGCATAGGAGAACTATCATTTCCTTAATCATCATGAATCTACCCTACTCAAAGATATGCATGAAGTGTGCGTGTGTACATTGGTCAACATGATCACATAGTGGCTATCACATAGTATTAAGAAAGCCACCCACTAAAGATCACAACACATGTACAACATTCTTCAAGTCTTAAGTCAAACATATCTAGAGTATTATGGACTAGTGACAACACATGTAAGATCCCGAAAATGACATAGGTGAAATAGAGCCTAACATTGTGGTCAAGATGGTCTAAGGTCCTAAATAGGTCTATTAAATGGTATTGAGGCAGTTTCTAAGGTATTTGTGCATTGGAAGTCAAACGTCAAGGGACGACTAAGACGTTCGACGACTAAGTCACCTAAGTGCCTTTATGTGGTTCTATGTGTTTATGTGTGATTCATGATCTTGTGAAGTCCTTAAATGAGTTTAAATTGTGTATATAGGTAGTGTGTCATGTTTCGAGAAGTTTGGTGGTCAAACGTCTAAGAACGTCCATGGCATTCAAAAGATGTGCCTTGAAATGACCTTGTGTGTCTAGGCATGTTTCGTCGAGTTTTACGTGTTCGTTTTGGGTGAAATTCATGTGAGAGGTCCTAAACTTGTATACAGTCATGTTTGTGTAGTAAAAGTCCGGTCAAGAATCCCCAAGGACCATCCAAGGGTCCTTGAGGAAGGATCCAAGCTGATGCCTAAAACTGCCTAGACAGTCCAAACCAACAGAGGCAATCGACGCCCAGTGGGTCAGTTGACGCCCCGTTGGTGGAATGTCGTCATTTAAAACTTAGCTTAGTAGCTCCCATTTCCAAGTCTCTGAACCCATCGACGGAGGCCAGGACGGCCCGTAAGTGGACCTACGCCCCGTCGATGGGCAACCGTCGATGGTCACTGTGGCCTGCGCAGGTTCACTGCCAAGTTCAGGGGTGAACTTGTAAATTCACCCCACTTCCAAATAGGAGTATTGGAGGTTCACTAAGGGTATTTTGGGTATTTAAAATGTATTTATAAGTCTAAAACACTTAGAAGATTTCATTCTTCAAAATTAAAACCCCAAAATCCCTTAAAAATTCCCAAAGACTCTGTTGAAGTCCAATGTCAAGGTAGAGCTTGGTGTGACGAATTGAGTGGAGATTCTTTATCAAATTGGATAATTAGCTTCAGTGAGGTATGGTTTTTTATCCTTGAAACTCGTTTCATCAAGGAGCCCAACTTTCAAAGATGTTTTCTAAAGTTTTCTAAAGTTGAATTGACCTATTTCATGATCTACCATGAGTTCTTGCATTAATGGTTTCTAATCATTATTTAGTGATTGAATTTTGGTTATTAAGGTGATTTTAACTCAATTAACCTATGAATTCATGTAATTGATGAACCCTAGTTTTTGTCTAATTTATGGGTTACTTGATATTGGTCTAATGTTTATGAATTCATGTGTAGTTTCTTATGGGCTTTCTAATGATATAAGAATTGTATTCAATTAATATATAATTGGTCTTAGATTGATAAATATATATTGAATTGTCTCAGATTCATTGAGTATTTTGGTTTATGCTTTGAATTGATGTTCATGGCCATGGGTAAGGGCCTTGTGATGTTGAATTGGATGATTTGGCATTGGATTGAAGTGTTGATAATGGAGTGGTGGTACGCTGTCCTATTTCACTTTACTTAATGTTAATTAGACTTCAATTATGTTGTGATTGGTTTGATCCACTTATGGTGGAGGTGTTATGTTAATTGATGTGGCCTTGACGACGTTATTTTAAGTATATTGATGATCACGGCCTTGTCGGCACTACTTGAAGTTATATGGCTATTTGTGTAGTTGATTAGGTGATGTATGATCATATCTACTTACATGTGAAAGTATGTGATATCTTGACTTAGGAACCTAAAGAGTCTTAGTCTTGAATGAATGATAGTTGAGACCTTGAATGATGATAAGAGGGTCCTTTATGTGAAACCTTGAACCAAGTGGTAAGGTTATGAAACTTGAAGTCGAAAGTCGTAATGGTATCCTTCATGTAATGAATGATGGACTTAAGGTTGATTGGCTGGAACAGCATCATATCAATCCTTAGGAAAGTCATAATGAGCTTCTTGTCGCCATAGTGAGATAGCCCTAGTGGACCTTGCTTTGGTAGGGTAAATGTAATTGGCTTATGAACTTGATATGGGACCCATTTATATGAACCTTAATAAGATTTAATCTATGAGAACGAAGGCTAGCACCGAGTGAATATGGTAAGGGAAGTAGTTCTAGTTAAAGAATGAGACTAGATTACAAAGCATGCCCTTCATATTTCCTTAACCATGTGCCTACATGGGATGTGTCTATGTTCTACCGTTGGCAAGTAGAACAACCTCATCGGAGTAGGATAGAACTCCGGATTCCATGTTTTGCTACCATGGTCTATGTTGGTTATTGCCTATTCTCATCATATAGGATACCTATTAGCAATAGAGAAGTTTTATGAGGTTTAGGTGGTGGTATGGGATGCTATCTAGACATTGCACAATAGGCTTTGAAGATGTTAGTAAGAGTCCCTAGGTCTTCTCCAAGACCATTATTTGAATGTCCTTTATGTGATGTATGTCTTTTAAATGAACTAATGAACTAATGACTTAATGATATAAAGTATGTAAATGAATAAGTACCTAATCTAAAGTGACTTAAGGATTCCTTAGTTAAAGTGTGAAGAGGGCATAAAGGATGATCTCTTCATGTCTTATCTATGGAAGTCTTGAGGATGACTCTAGTTAGGGAAGTTGCTTGTTATGTTTGACATGATCTAAACTTAGGAAGTATTAAGGATTATTTAGGTAGCCTTGAAGAGGGTGTATGGGTGTTCTCTTCTAGGAATACTTAAGTAAGTCTTTTGATAGCCATGGTAGGGGAGATTGTCATATTATGTATGTCTTGTATGTTGATGTATTGTAGGTGTGTATGTGTCTCATTATGAGTAACCTTGAGGATCGTTTAGGCACATCTAGAGAGGGTTTATGGGCGGTCTCTCTTTGTGTGACTTAAGTGAATCTTAGGATAGCTTTGAGTGGGACAATTACATGCTAAAGGGTGTTGAAAGTGAAGGTTTGCAACTTCAATGTACAGTGAAGAAATTCACTGTAACATTGAGTTGAGGTCACTGTAAAATGGCTTCAAAAATTATGAATTTTGGTTAAATATTTTCTTATGTGATTCTAAGTTGCTAAATATTGTTCTTATGATGATATTATGATATTTAAATGAAAAGACGCATATTTCCAATAAATGTCCATTTTCATGATTTTTATGCATAATTAGTACATGTGGTTGTACTAATTCCATGCTTTTATCTATCTATATAATTCTTGGTAGGTGAAGAGCTTTTGGGAAGAAGACTTGGATTTAGAAGATCGTTCAAGAGAAGTTGAAGTATGTCCTCACTTGACTCGAGGGCATATATGTCTTTTATGTTTCGTATGGAAGTATTGTAATAGACTTAATAGTACTATGTTTTATATTTTGTATGGGCCGTGTCCCAAGTACTCTTGTGTCTTAAGATGATGACATTGAGACTTAGTATTTCCTATTACTTCTATATGAAAGAGTTTTTAAAGACTATGATATTGTTTAATGAAAAGTTTTAATTCCGCACTACTTTTCATTATGTTTATGCGATGAATGATATGAGAGGCTTGTATGAGACCTCCGAGAGGTCGAGTACGCCATGCCACAATCCAAGATTGTGCCCTAACTTCTAGGTTGTGGTCTCGGGATGTGACAACACATACTCACATTACATCATATGAGGAAAGTACATATTCAACAATAGAATAGAACACTCCTAGCATACTTTGATTACACATTCATATAGGGTTCATATAGGTAAGGGTCATGCTATAAGAATATCTTTCATCATTATCCGTATAGACCACACCTAACCCTAACATGATCATCACAAATACACATATAACATCATCTCCACACCTAGGTCATGCAACTAGTTTGGAGGGCTATTCATATACTTCACATAACATCAATTTACTTATAACATGATATTATAATCAAGGCTAAATCCTTCAACTTCCTAAACATGGAAATCATCATATAAATTCATCTTGCATCTAATGCCTTTAAGACCATGATCATAACACATAAATATGTACAAGAATGTAAACACCGCTACCATAAGTGGACCATACCAATCAACACAATTCAATATACATTCTAAGATAATTAGAGGAAATAGATCAACTTACCAAATCTCCAAGCTAATAATCATCTAGATCAATTCCCAACAATTCATATTCAATTGATATAGATAGTAATAGAAATAAGCAATTCAATACAATCTAATCACAATTCTATAAGCATGAAATCAAGATCACAAGACCCACATTATAGGCTAACTTTGATAAATTAGGAGGATCATGGGTTCTTCATAAAGTTGGATAGAAATTTGTTATAAAATCAATTGCGATTGGAAATCAATTTGAGAAATAACCCATGGCTAGATTGAAAGATAGAATTTTTGACTTAAAATCATGTTTGGAAAAAGCTTTGAGTGGACTCCATAGATGAATGGTTATCTATGGATGAAGGATTACCATACCTTTTACATTAGAAAGCCCACGAAAATCTGAGAAGAAAGCTCCAAGAATCCACATCCATATCTTGTTCTTGAGATTGGTCCTTAATGGAGGTTTTGGGGTTTGTGGAAGAGAAGAGAGTTTTGGGGATTTTGATTTCTTAATGGGTGTTGGGGCTTTGACTTGGGAAAAAGGTTAAATATATCCTAAAAACAGTTTATAACTGTCTCCCAAAGTTACCAAAACACCTCATACTTATTTGGACTTTAGACATGTCAAACTTGACTTTAAAACGACGCAACCAAATCTGGGAAGTGGTTGCGCGTCGCGGAGGCAGCCCCAAATTTTGCCTCCCATAATTTTTGAGGTAGTGAGCCTACAGTAGCTCGCGCGATGCACAGGCAAACCAAGTGACAGGCGCGCGACACAAGGTGGGCTTCACCTCTTGGTTCTGCACACTGCCTTGGACAGCTTCCTTGTCCAACGTTTGGGTCCTCCTCAAGGACCCTTAAGGTGGTCCTCGAGGAGTTGTACCCAGACGTTTTGACCCTTAACATGCCTATTAATATATTAGGGTAAACTCCACTATTTTTCAACTCCAAACAAAATATAAAAACAAGGCAAACATACAAGGACACACTAGTTCGTCTAAAGACTAACTTTCGAACGTCTTGGACGTTCTTGGAAGTTTGACCTCCAAACCTGTTCAAATCAATTATAAAAGTTGTAAAAAACTTTATTAACATGTTATTAACCTTTTTAGACACATCTAAGTCTCTATCTACCTTAGTTCATTTTGAGGGTGTAACAATACTTTACATGCATAGTAGTAGACATTAGGGCATATGAGAATTATCCTTTCATTAGACACCATGAACCTATACTACTTTTAAGCATGCATGAGGTGTGAGTGTGTGTATATTAGACAACATGATCACATAATGGAACTTAACATATTGGTGAGGCATCCACCCTCCAAGGATCACAATACACATTCATGCATAGCACACACATCACTTTATAGCATAGGAGACAAGACACCTTCAACTTACATCCAAGACTCCTAACATTAGCTAAGATCACACATTCATATAGGGGTGCATAGGTAGGGGGTCATTCACCATTAGAACTTCATCATTGGCAGCACATAGACCAAACCTAACCCTAACAACTTCATTTAAACATTGAAGACACAACTAGCACCTAGCACATGATACTAGATTAAGAGACTAGGCATAGCACTTCACATTGTGTGATCATCATAACCACTATTCATAATACATAACTTGCCTTCAAGGCTATAGTTAACACATAATATGATTGACAAAAAAGTAAAATCCGCCACCATAAGTGGATCATACCACACAATGACATACAAGGCCAATTATATACTAAGTAGATGATTCTAGATCAACTCGCCAAGTTCTCCAAGTTTTGATCATTATTGACCAATTCTCAACAATTCATAACCAATTGACATAGATGAATATAGAACTAAGCAATTCATTACAATCTAAAAATAATCCAATCATCATTAAATCAAGATCACAAGACCTACATTATAGGCCAATTTGAGAAACTAGTAGTATCATGGGATCTTAATGGAATTGGTTTGAGTTTCATCATAACATTAGTAATTAATCATGAATTCATCATTAGAATTCTTTTGAAATCAATTTGACAATGAACCCATGACTAGATTCAAAGATAGGAATTTTGATCATGAATTCTCTTTGAAAAACCTTTGAAAAAACTCATTAGATGAAAGGTTAACTAAGGATGAAGGATTATAATACCTCATTACATGAATAGACCACGAAAACTTGGTGAAGAATCCTTGAAAATCCAGCCCATAGCTTGAACCTTGAGTTTTCCCTCCAATGGAGGTTTGAGAGAATTTGGAAGAGAAGAGAGATTTGGGATTTTGATTTCTTATTGGGTGTTGGGGTTTTGGCTTGGGAAAGGGGTTAAATAAGTCCTAGAAACAGTTTATAACCAACTCCCAAAGTTACCAAAACACCCCCATACTTATTTGGACATTTAGACATGTCAAACTTGACTTTAAAATGCCGCAACCAAATCTGGAGAGTGGATGCGCGTCGCGGAGGCAGCTTCCAAGTTGTCTCACTAAATTTTTGAGGCAGTGGACCTTGTGTAGGATGCACGACGCACAGGCACACTCAGTGTCAGGCGCACGACATGTGACATCATCCACATCTTGCCTCTTAACGCTGCCTTAGGCAGCTTCATTTTCCAACGTTAGGGTCCTCCTCGAGGGCCCTCAGGGTGGTCCTCGGGGAGTCGTACCCGAACGTTTTGACCCTTAAAATGTCTATTAGGATACTAGGGTCACCTCTACTGTTTTTAGACTCCAAGCAACACATAAAAACAAGGCAAACATACAAGGACACACTGGCACGTCTAAAGACTAACTTTTGAACGTCTTGGACGTTCTTGGACGTTTGACCTCAAAACCACTTCAAATCAATTATACCTGCTATAAAACACCTTGTTAACATGTTATTAACCTTTTTAGGAACATGTAAGGCTCTAGACACCTTAGTTCATTTTGAGAGACCTTACACCAAAGGCCCGGTGGTTTGGCTCATAAAATAGAACTTCCAGAATGAAAGTGGGAGATGACTAATATGGATTTCATCACATGCTTGACATGGTCTCACATGCAGCATGATTCTTGTCACGACCCGAGAGTATACCCTAGAAGGAACGGTATTCTCGAATCGCAACACGGCGTACTTGGACTCTTAGAGGTCTTTTACAAGCCCTTTGACATCATTCATTGCATACATGTATGAAAATAGTGAGGAATTAAAACTTTTCACATGAAATAATAATACTTCAAAATATATATATTATAGAAAATCATAAGGAAAGGCTAAGTCTCAAAGTCGTCATCTTAGACATACGAATATCTTGGGACACCGCCCATACATCAACAAAATAGAAATATCTAAGTCTATTACAATGTCTTTAACAAAGAAAACTAAACATAGTAATGTCCTCGAATCAATTGAGGACATACCACAACTTTGCTTGAATGGATGGTAATATCCAAGCTTCACTTCAAAGACTCCTCTCAATTGCCACCTACACCTTTAGAGATAAGATAAAGTATATGAAATTAGTACATTAGAATGCACTAAGTATGGTGACATGCAATTAAAACCATGCTAAAAGGATATTTGTATAAAACATGCTCTTTTTGGAGAAAACCTCATAAGACAAGTATAAGAGTCACTTACAAGTCAATATAAGCACATATAGTCACATTACACAATATAGCATATCATCACCTCAAACCATACAAGCATAAGACTCTCCTATCAAAGGTCCTCTCAAGGCTCACTTGAGTGAGACATGAAGCGGCCGCCCATACAACCCCTTCACACACACCCAAGAGATCCTCAAGGATTCCTAAGATAAGATTATTCACTATATTCAATTAAAGCCCTACCTAAAGTTACCCTAAGACTTACCTAAGTAAAACATGAAGAGACCGCCCATACACCCTCTCCAAGCTTACCTAAGGATTCCTTAAGGCTACCCTATAGAAGTAACTTTCCATTTACATGCATTTAACTTAAGTCATTATGTTCATTAAACCATTTAAGAGACATTCAACAATTAAGTATTTTCGCATAATGGTCTTAGAGAAGACCTAGGGAACCTGCACACTAGCATCTTCAAAGCCTACTCGTGCAATATCTAGATAGGTTCCATTCTACTACATAAACATTGTAGAACCTATCAAACACTAGAATGTATACCACTTGATGAGAATAGGCAATAACCAACATAGACCATACTAGCTAGGCATGGAATTTGGAGTCTACCCTACCCGATGGAGGGTGTTCTACTTACCAAGGCTAGAACTAGGACACATCCCATGTAGGCATATGGTTAAGGAATATCAAGGGTTACTTTGTACTCTAGTCTCATCTCAAGAAGAGCCACTCCCCAAGCATACTCTTTCGGTGCTAACCTTTGTTCTCATAGAGTAATTTAATCTAAGGGCATATGAAGAGGTACCATATAAAAGTCACAACCAAATCATAATACACCTTACTAAAGGGGGTCCACTAGGGCTGCCACACAATGGTTAAATAGGATAGTTTCATTACTGTCCTAAGGATGATTTCATGACGTTCCAGCCAACCAACCCTCTAAGTCCATCATTCACACAAGAATGATACCATTACGGCTTTGAACTTCAAGGATATCATAACCTTCTATCTTGGTTGAAGGTTCCGCATAAAAGACCCTCTTAACTATGTTCAAGGTCATATTTCAATCATATATACACATTAATGACAAAGGTGATTTAGCCTACTAAGTCAAGAGTCATATTCACATTTCATGTATCAAGCAGAGGGACATAGGTCTACCAAAACAAGACACAAATATCATTATCTTATCGCATGTACAATATCATTCAAGTAGCATATAGGGACAACCAAGTATACTACAAGTCACCCTACACACTCATATATACAGAATTATCAACATAACTCATCATGTTCATATAATCAACTAGGAAGATTCACACTTCAACATCAAGCAACACACTTTAAGGCATCACCATAGTCTACTATAGACATCTATCATCAACAAGAAGAACACATGATTTGACTTCACATATACACATAAGTCATATAGATCCTCACAATGATCACATATACAAGTTACATGATAATATCATAATTCATAAATTAATGCCAACGAGGCCACATTCTTTCACAATTCATAAAGTAATGCCAATGAGGCCACATTGTTCACAAGTATAGCATATAAGCACCGCCACCATAAGTTGATCATACCAAACATCACAATTTAAACACCTATACTACACAATATAGAAGAAGGTTAGGTCAACATACCACTATTCCATCTACAACAACTCCAATCTATAGCCAATTCAACCAATTTCAATCCACAAAGGCTCTTACCAATGGTCATAATCACCAATTCAACCCAATAATCACAATATACAATGATCCAAGATAATACAATTTGAAATTCACCAATTTAGGACATCCTACATACAATCATAAAATGCTTCTTACATAATTCAGTAGCCCAAAGTAAACTACACAATAATTCAATACAATTGAGACATGATTAAATCACCTATAATATAGCCAAAATAAGGAGATCATTATTTGCATGGGTTCATGGAGTTTTTGATCTAAAATTATCAAATTAATATAATTCAATTATAATTCATTGATTCAAAACGTTTTATGCAAGAACTCATGGCTAGATAACAAAATAGGAGAATTCATCTTTTGAAAAGTCTTGGAAAACACTTTGAAGTTTGGATCCTTGAAGAAAGAAGATTCAAGGATGAAACACCATAACTTGATTGATGATTAGCCACGAAATTGAAAGAGAATTGATGGAGAAACCATACTCCAAGCTCCCACTTTGCTTCAAGCTCCAATGGAGTTCTAGAGACTTCTTTTTTGGGGTTTTCATTTTGAAATAATGACTTAACTTGGGGTTCTAGACTTATGAAACTACTTAAAATACCCAAAATCCCTTAAATAACCGCCCAAACCATTTTTAGAATAGTAGGTGAATTACCTAAAAAGCCCTTGGCTTGGCCGAGACCCTATAGAAAAATCTGCAGGTCACCATCGACGGAGCAAGCTACGCTCCGTTGATCCACCAACGGACCGTCCTGCTGGTCCATTGTTGGATCAGAGGCTCTTCAAATGGGAGCACAAGTTCTTGCCACTAAGTATGAACCTACGTCTGATGTACCGTGGTTTCACGGTATTTCTAATGCTTTTTCCTTAAGTTTAATGTGTGTCGAAAGCCTTTTTGTGTTGATTTTTATGTAAGTTTCTCTTTATTTGCAAAAAATCTGTCCAAGGATGAACGCGGAAGTTTTTGAGAAAGAAATGCAGAAGAGACCACCTACGGAACTTATGACGGTCCGTCGAGGCTGTGACAGTCCGTAGGTGGCATCGTAGTGAGAAGAGAAGTTGTTGAAGGAAGATGGGGAAGTCTGACCAAGTGTGGGATTACGGAAGTCCATGACGGACCGTCATAGCCACGACAGTCCGTCCTGCTTGTTCGTCGTGATGATCAGAGAAGTAGTCCCAGTACCCAAATTCCAAGAAGTTCAAGCATTTTGGAACGAAGACCCTCGACGGACCGTCGTGCTTGAAACGGTCCGTCATGCCTATCCATCGAGGGGAATGAAGAGAGCAACAGAAGAATGTGTGAAGTATGGGACGACGGAGGCCATGACGGTCCGTCGTGTCCATGACGGTCCGTCACGTGGTCCGTCGAACCAGACGCGTTTGGACAGATTTTTAGTAAATAGAATCCTTCTTTGATTAGATTTTGTTTTTATTATAAATAGTTTGAAAAACCTCGTTTTTGGGGTTAGACTTTATGGATAATTTTTAGTTCTCTTATTATTATATTGAACTCTCGATTTTGGGAATTAAGATACTTCTTCGGGAATTGATTGTTGGTGATTTTGTTGATTAATCAAGTTAAATTCTGGAAATTTATTCGTTCTCATAAAAGTAAGTGCATGAATTCTTCCATTAAGAATATGAATTGTGTAATTATGAACATGGGTAACTAAACCTCATAACTAGGGTTGTGGGAACCATGGGTGAATAACAAGGTAAAAATCTAACTTAAATAACAATTCTAGAGTGGTATCTTGCATGTATTGATAATTCTTTTGTGTAGAAGTCTTTTTAACGGATGGCCAACGTTAGAACTCGCCTTAATGCTACTTGCCGGACCAAGGAGGTAGATAATAGGAAAAGAATTATCAACATAGATTTAGTGTAGACTATCTAATAGGCTAGTATTGGTTGGTACGAGTTAATAACTTAGTCAAATACCAAATACGATGTTTAATATGAGGTAAAGATAAGGGTTAGTATAGCAACACACGTAGCCGGACCAAGGTGCGGAGTGAAATTCTCTAGATGCCGGACCAAGGATTTAGAGATACATAACTTATCACTTTACATGCAAGATATTAGGATAGAATTGTTATAGTTAGATTTACCAAGTTAGGAACCTGTGGGGAACACTTAAGCCCTAGTTACTTTTATAATTTGATCAAACTCCGAAAGTTGAATCTGTTAGTTGTTCATTTTTATTTAGTTAATCATTTTCATTAATTTAGAAATAAAACCCCCCTTTTTGTCTTTTGTTTTCTCGAAAAATAGTTGGCTAAATAATAGTAATAATAGAATATAGTTAAGTCTGAACTATTTTCCTTGTGGGATCGATCCCAACCTCATTAGTTGGGTTCTTTACTTGATACGACCGCTTTACTTCTTATTTGAGAAGTAAATTTGAGCGTATCAAATATTGGGAGGCCATTCCTTGCTACGGGTAGAGCCTTAGTTGATATGGAAAAGGGGCAGATGAAATTTCGGTTGAACAATGAAGAAGTGACCTTTAACATTTGTAGGTCCATGCGGCAGAGTGGTGAGCTCCAATCGGTATCTGCCATATCCTACAAAGTTGGTGAATCACCCAAGACACAAATAGAAGAACGTTTAGGTGTAGAAGCACTGGCGGCAGTGATAATGAATTTTGATAATGAATGCATTGAAGAATATGGGTCATTAGTCATTGCTCTTGATCGTGGTAATGTTCGGTTTAAACCAAAGAAATATGAGCTAGACATGAAGAATCGCGAGTCTACACCCGCTAAACCATCTATAGAGGAGGCTCCAAAGCTAGAACTAAAAGCTCTCCCACCTCATCTCAGGTATGAATTTTTAGGAAACGGTGACACATTGCCGGTAATTATTGCATCAGACCTGAATGAACAACAAGTTGAGAGTTTGGTGGAAGTGCTAAAAAGGTTCAAAAGAGCTATTGGGTGGACCATTGCGGACATTATTGGGATCCCTCCTGGTATTTGTTCTCATAAAATCCAACCCATGCCCGATCATAAGCCAAGTATTGAGCACCAGAGACGCTTAAATCCACCTATGCAAGAGGTTGTGAAGAAGGAAATCATAAAATGGTTAGATGCTGGAGTAATATATCCGATCGCCGATAGTAGTTGGGTATGCCCTGTTCAGTGTGTACCTAAGAAAGGGGGAATGACTGTGGTCCCCAATGAAAAAAATGAACTTGTTCCAATGAGGCCGGTGACTGGATGGAGGGTGTGTATGGATTAACAGAAATTAAATGCATGGACCGAAAAGGACCATTTTCCCATGCCCTTCATGGATCAGATGTAGGATAGACTCGCTGGAAAAGGGTGGTACTGTTTTCTTGATGGTTATTCAGGGTATAATAAGATTTCTATTGCACCAGAAGATCAAGAGAAGACCACTTTTACTTGTTCATATGGGACCTTTGCGTTCAAGATAATGCCGTTTGGGTTGTGCAATGCACCCGCCACATTTCAGAGATGTATGATGTCAATATTCTCCGACATGGTGGAAGATACTATTGAGGTTTTTATGGATGATTTTTCTGTGGTTGGTGAATCATTCGAGCGATGTTTGAGCCATTTATCTGAGGTTCTTAAGAGATGTGAAGACTGCAATTTAGTACTCAATTGGGAAAAATGCCACTTCATGGTCAAAGAAGGTATTGTTTTGGGCCATCGTATTTCAGAAAAGAGCATAGAAGTTGATCGAGCCAAAGTCGAGGTGATAGAGAGACTTCCTCCACCTATCTCTGTAAAAGGTGTGAGAAGCTTTCTTGGGCATGCAGGTTTTTACAGGAGATTCATCAAAGATATCTCAAAAATTGCACATCCGTTGTGCAAACTGCTGGAGAAAGATTGTAAATTTTATTTTGATGAATCCTGTCTTAAAGCATTCGAAGATCTAAAAGAAAAATTGGTATCTGCACCTATCATTATTTCTCCGGATTGGAGCAGTCCATTTGAGGTGATGTGTGATGCTAGTGGGGTTGCCCTTGGTGTGGTATTGGGACAAAGAAGGGACAAAATCCTTCATCCCATTTACTATGCTAGTAAAGCCCTCAATGAGGCTCAGAAGAACTATACAGTAACTGAACAAGAGCTCCTTGCAGTAGTATTTGCTTTTGATAAATTTCACTCCTATTTGCTAGGTACTAGAGTTATAGTGCATACTGACCATTCAGCCCTGATATTTGATGGCAAAGAAGGATGCGAAACCGAGGTTAATTCGTTGGGTATTACTACTGCAAGAATTTGACTTTGAGGTAAGGGATAAAAAAGGGACCGAAAATCAAGTTGCTGATCACTTGTCCCGTTTAGAAGATGAAGCTATGAGAGAGTTGGGGGATAAGACTAATATTGATGACACGTTCCCCGATGAGCATGTATTGGCTGCCTCACAAGACTTGATTCCATGGTTCGCAGATTTTGCGAACTACTTAGCTAGTGATATTGTTCCATAGGACTTGTCTTTTCATCAAAGGAAAAAGTTCATGTACGATGTGAAGAAGTTCTTTTGGGATGAACCATACTTATATAGGAACTGTGATGATGGGATTATTCGGCGTTGTGTGCCAGAAGTTGAGATGTTGAGTGTTTTAGAGGCATGCCATTCCTCACCCTTTGGTGGACATCATAGTGGTATCCGGACTGCTCATAAAATCTTACAGTGTGGTTACTATTGGCCAACTATTCATCAAGATGCTCATGAGTTCACCAAAGTGTGTGATAGATGCCAAAGAGATGGCGGCATTTCAAGAAAGCAAGAGCTCCCTCTAAACCCCATCCTTGTGATTGAGTTATTTGATGTTTGGGGTATTGACTTTATGGGTCCGTTTGTGAGTTCTCATGGAATGAAGTATATATTAGTAGCAGTTGATTATGTATCTAAGTGGGTGGAAGCCATCGCCCTCACGAACAATGAGGGGAAGAGTGTCACTGCATTCTTAAAAAAAAATATATTCTCTCGATTTGGTACCCCACGGGCAATTATTAGTGATGGGGGTTCCCACTTTTGCAACAAATTGTTCAAGGGATTATTGGAGAAATATGGGGTTCGCCATAATGTGGCCACTCCTTACCATCCTCAAACTAGTGGGCAAGTTGAAGTATCAAATAGGGAGATCAAACAGATTTTGTCAAAAATAGTGAACGCTAGTAGAACAGATTGGTCAAGGAGGCTTGATGATGCTCTTTGGGCTTACCGGACAGCGTATAAGACTCCCATAGGTATGTCCCCATACCAACTAGTATATGGGAAAGCATGTCATCTTCCGGTTGAATTAGAGCATAAAGCCATGTGGGCTATGAAGAAGTTAAAAATGGACTGGAACGAAGCTGCAGAACAACGGTTAAATGAGTTAAATGAACTCGATGAATTTCGCTTAAAAGCTTATGAAAGCTCAGCCCTCTACAAAGAAAAGATGAAGAAGTACCATGACCTAAAAATCGAGAAACGAGAGTTTATGATTGGGGATTCAGTGCTTTTATTCAACTCTAGATTGCACTTATTTCCGGGCAATCTCAAGTCCAAATGGACTAGCCCTTACTTGATCACCCAACTATTCCATCATGGAGCGGTTGAGTTGGAGAACAAGGAAGGTGTGCGGTTTAAGGTGAACGGACAACGTCTAAAAATCTGTATAGGTCATGCGGAATCGGCGAATGAGGTGATTGAGGCATATCATCTTGATCAAGTCTGAGTAATCGAGTGTCCTCAGTCGTGCTGCGACGTTAAATCAGGCGTTGGTTGGGAGGCAACCCAATATGTATCATCTAACCACTTTATAGTTTTCTTTCCAGAAACGGTAGCATTTTCTACTAATGGGTTGTAAATTTTCAGGTAGCACATCTCCAGGAAGTTCTGCAGAAAATTACTCTGCCACATTCACTGACGGATACATGTGATGGACCGTCACGCCTGTGACGGACCGTCGCATTACTCCGTCGTGCCAGGTACGTTCTTTATTGTTTTGGAGAATTAGGGCACATACGACGGAACCTATGACGGACCGTCACAGATGCGATGGACCGTCATCGGGGTTTCGTCACTTTACTACCCGGCTACCCGACCCGACCCGGCTAAGGAATTTCAAAAGTTTTTAAAATCTTTTAAACCCCCCACCCCTTCATTAAACCGTTTCTTTCCCTCTCTCCCCCATTTCCTCCCCTTTCAACTTCCTTCTCTTCCCAAATTCCCCACATTCTCCCTTTTCCCATCCCAAATCTCCCTTCTTGGTCGGAGTCTGCTGCTGTGCTTATCAGTTTTCTTGTTGGGTGCCATCACTCCCGTGTTGTTTTCTCCTCTTCCAAGGTATGTGTTTCTGAAACTCTACCCATTTACTCTTCTTTTTGGTTTTTTATTTACTATTAGCATGTGGATCTTTGATCTTTGACCATATATTGTCTAACCTAGGTTATTAATCCTACCAAATGCCTGGCTAAAAATTGAGAAATTAGGGTTTTAAACTTGTAAATTTGATAGGTATTTAGGTTAAAGAGCGTTAGAGAAATGTTGGGTCTTTGGTTTGGATCACATGGGTTGATTGTGGCATCCCCAGTTCTGTCTCTGATTGACAGCACGAAAACCTGATGACGGACCGTCGTACCCACGACGGACCGTCATAGGGTCCGTCCCAACTCCCCAAAACTTGTTTCCTCTAAGTGTCCACTGACGGACACATGTGACGGACCGTCATACCCACAACGGTCCGTCCTGCACAACCGTCTTCACGGTCAGAGACCCCTGTCCTAAGGGTCTCAACACGTTCTCCAAGTGTCCACTGACGGACACATGTGACAGACTGTCATACCCACGATGGTCCGTCCTGCACAACCGTCGTCACGGTCAGAGACCCCTGTCCTAAGGGTCTCAACACTTTCTCTAAGTGTCCACTGACGGACACATGTGATGGACCGTCATACCCACGACGGTCCGTCCTGCACAACCGTCGTACCGGTCAGAGACCCCTGTCCTAAGGGTCTCAATATTTTTCCTAAGTGTCCACTGACGGACACATGTGGCGGACCGTCATTCCCACGACGACCCGTCCTGTACAACCGTCGTACCAGTCAGAGACCTTCCTTCTGATACTCTATATTGCCAAGTATTACATGACGGACCCTAAGACGGTCCGTCATACGCACGACGGGCCATCACCAGGTCCGTCGTGCCTTACTGTTACTTCAGAGCTGTTATCACTGGTTTGAATTTATGTGTATTATTGTCTCATTTTTTTCTTGTCATGTTTGCTCCTTCTAGTACTAATGATGATTCGTTACAGGTACTACCTCTCATGGCACCTAAACAAGATCGCGTTTACGCACGTGGGCGTTCTAAATCTGTCGCCTCGTCTGCCCGACTGGTGATAGGCTCTGATTATGAGCATGATCCCGAGTACGTGCCCCCAGGCACTGCTACTATAGCACGAGCTCCACGTGCACCGAGAGTCACGCCCAAGAAGGTGGAGTCCGGCGTAGTCACTGCCTCCCAGTCTGATGAGGAGCGCACACTGACTGGCACACCTTCTGGGTCAGCTACCCAAGACGAAGGAGCATCTGGCTCCTTAGGAGTTTCGTGGTCAGAGGAAGCCTCCGGGTCCGCAGAAGCCTCTGCCCCCACCACAGCTACACAGTCTGCCTCGGATGATGAGGCTGACAGCACTGACTCCACCCCTGGCTCACCAACTGGAGTCCCTACCCCGGTTGCCGATCAGCCCAACCGGTGGTGTGTCAACAGAAGAATGTGTGAAGTATGGGACGACGGAGGCCATGACGGTCCGTCGTGTCCATGACGGTCCGTCACGTGGTCCGTCGAACCAGACGCGTTTGGACAGATTTTTAGTAAATAGAATCCTTCTTTGATTAGATTTTGTTTTTATTATAAATAGTTTGAAAAACCTCGTTTTTGGGGTTAGACTTTATGGATAATTTTTAGTTCTCTTATTATTATATTGAACTCTCGATTTTGGAAATTAAGATACTTCATCGGGAATTGATTGTTGGTGATTTTGTTGATTAATCAAGTTAAATTCTGGAAATTTATTCGTTCTCATAAAAGTAAGTGCATGAATTCTTCCATTAAGAATATGAATTGTGTAATTATGAACATGGGTAACTAAACCTCATAGCTAGGGTTGTGGGAACCATGGGTGAATAACAAGGTAAAAATCTAACTTAAATAACAATTCTAGAGTGGTATCTTGCGTGTATTGATAATTCTTTTGTGTAGAAGTCTTTTTAACGGATGGCCAACGTTAGAACTCGCCTTAATGCTACTTGCCGGACCAAGGAGGTAGATAATAGGAAAAGAATTATCAACATAGATTTAGTGTAGACTATCTAATAGGCTAGTATTGGTTGGTACGAGTTAATAACTTAGTCAAATACCAAATACGATGTTTAATATGAGGTAAAGATAAGGGTTAGTATAGCAACACACGTAGCCGGACCAAGGTGCGGAGTGAAATTCTCTAGATGCCGGACCAAGGATTTAGAGATACATAACTTATCACTTTACATGCAAGATATTAGGATAGAATTGTTATGGTTAGATTTACCAAGTTAGGAACATGTGGGGAACACTTAAGCCCTAGTTACTTTTATAATTTGATCAAACTCCGAAAGTTGAATCTGTTAGTTGTTCATTTTTATTTAGTTAATCATTTTCATCAATTTAGAAATAAAACCCCCCTTTTTGTCTTTTGTTTTCTCGGAAAATACTTGGCTAAATAATAGTAATAATAGAACATAGTTAAGTCTGAACTATTTTCCTTGTGGGATCGATCCCAACCTCATTAGTTGGGTTCTTCACTTGATACGACCGCTTTACTTCTTATTTGAGAAGTAAATTTGAGCGTATCAAATATCGCCCCAATTGACGGGGCGTTGATTGACCTAAGGGGCGTCGATTGCCTCCGTGGTTTGGGACTGTTTTGGCAGTCTTGACCCACAAGTTGGGTCCTCCTCAAGAACCCTTAGGTTGGTCCTTGGGGAGTCGTGCCCGGACGTTTCCAACTCAAATACACTTGTATACATGTTAGAAACTATTCGCATCAATTTCAACAAAAACGAACACATAAAACATGCAAAGGCACACTAAAACACACAAGCACGTTTCAAGGCAAAACTTCCAAACGTCTTGGACGTTCTTGGACGTTTTACCTCCAAACATAACCAAACTTTAGATACTGCAACAAAACACTATTATAAACCATTTTAGGACTTTAAAACCACATTACACACGTGTTAATCTCTAGCTTCGCCTAATTCATTTTAGAGGTGCTACAATTCTATTTGGGTGATTGTCCATAGAATGACAAAGTCGGCCCATTTTCTGCCGGTAAAGACTACCCACTCAGCAGAAGATTATGACAGGTTATATATTCAGTAGGTGGTAAAACTTAATGGAGTCTGATTATCCATTATTTCAGATAGAGGTGCATAATTTACTGCATAATTCTGGAAATATTTTCAGAAAGGCTTGGGTTCAAAGGTGAACTTAAGTACTGTCTTTCATCCTCATACTGAAGGGCAAGCAGAACACACTATTCATACCTTGGAGGATATGTTAAGGGAGTATGTGATCGATTTCAAAGGTAATTGGGATGATCACCTACCTCTCATCGAATTTGCTTACCACAATAGTTACCACTCTGGCATCCAAATGGCTCTATATGAAGCTCTTTATGGGAGAAGATGCAAATTTTCTATTGGATGGTTTGAAGTTGGTGAAACAAGGGTTGAATAGTTCGTTCTTGAATATGCGTCGAGATTTAAGAGTTTCTTGATGTTAAAGTGTTGTCTCTTGAGTTCTCTAAGTTAGATCATTGTGTATATGACTTGGGTACATGAATCTAAAGTGCATTTTTAAGAAAAAGAATCGTGTTAAATTGATTTAAGATCAGAATACGAGGTTAAAAGTTCGTTAGGTTTCACCTAAAGGAACAGGTGCGCCTAAAAGGAGCCTTAGTCAAATGGGGCTGGCACAGCGCGCCTCACCTGGGATGCGCCTTAATAATCATTTTCACCAGTTTTTCATCATTTAGTCCATTTAAGTATTTCTAAAGTGTATTAACACTTTACATTGATTCTAACTACTTCAAATGATTTCTTAACACCTAGAAATCATCCCAAAACACGAATTATAACCTTGAATTCATAATTCAATTCAAGAAAAGTTAAGAGATAAGTCAAGAAATTAAGAGTCAAGTCAATAAGTCAAGATAAGCTCTTAAAATTTTTCAAAAGTCTTTTACAAACGTTTTAACTTGTTTTAAGACACAAGTTTCAAAGTTAAGCAAAGAGTTCAGATTTGAAGTTTATTTCTTCAAAGAAGTATATGGGAACTAAGTATTCCCACAGAGATTTTAAACGTTTTCTGATTTAAATAAGAACGGAAACTGATATTTCCAAAGATCCTTTGAGCTAGTTTTCAGAAAAGAGTAATAGCTTTCTAAATGAAGCAAGAAGGAAACTGAGATTTCCAAGATAGACTTAGAGCTAAAAATTTTGAGTAATAATCTCAAATCAAAGAAGAAGTATGTTTTTAAAAACATAAGAGCTAGTATATTTTGGGAGTAGTGTTGAGCATCGAATTGGGGACGAGCATGCGTTCAGATAATTCACGTCTCCATAAAACCATGTAGCTACCATGGGTAGAAAAGGGTCATACTTTTTAGATGAATCATTTTTACAATAGACTAGTAGATTCACTTAGTAGTTAAGGTCCTATAGCTTTGGCCGGGTATAGGATGCACTGACAGCTTGAGGTAGATCAATGTATTATCACTATAACTCTTATGTGATGATTGTCGGTTTGAGAAACTCCCACAGAAGTTATTGTATTTTAATATACATAAGTTAATTGTATTTTCATATACATTTAAGAGTTATGTTGTATCCTCGTTATATACACAGAGTTGACATCATGTTTATAAACATATTTTCTTTATATTGCACTTGTTTTAAACTACTTTATATTGAAATGAGTTCCGTTAAATATCAGGAGTTAAGTATTTTGAGTTGAGTATCTTGAGTTGATATGTGCTTCATTGAGTTGAGTATCATATCTTTGAGGTTGAGAATCTAAACTTTGAGTTGAGTATCTAATCTTTGATTTGAGTATTTTATCCTTGAGTACTTCTAAGTTGAGTAAGTTTGAGTAGTTTTGAGTATCCTTGAGTATTACTTGAGTTGAGTAAGTTTGAAAAGAGGTAAGTACGTTTTCATTTTATCAAGTTCGAGCTTATGTTATACTTTAGAATTCCCCTATCATGCTCGTACATTCTACGTACTGAGTCATTTGGCCTGTATTCTCTCATGATGCAGACACAGATATTGAGGATCATCAACAGAAGCTTCGTTGATACATCCAAGAGTTCAAGTTAGCTATGGTGAGCTTCCTTGCTTCCTAAGTATTTCATTTACCTTTCAGTTATATCAGTTGTTAGGATATCGTGGGTCTTGTCCCAACTTTCGTAATTGTCATTTAGAGGCTTCATAGATAGACACTAGATTTTTAGAAGTCTTCGTTTATTTTATTAAAAAATGTTTTAAAGACTAAAGTTGCCTTTTATAGCAAGTTGTATATATTTTATTATATAGAGTTTTCTTTGGACTTAAAGTTTGTATTTAAGTTTTATGAACTTTTGTTTCAATTTTAAGCTTCTGCATGTTTAAGTTAGTCTTTCACTTTTATTCAGCCAGGATGAGCGTTTGCTTGGGGACCAATAATGGTTCTTGAGTACCGGTCACGTCCAGGGTGTAGACTCGGTCGTGGCATTGGGTCTTCGGAAATAATGGGGTGAATGGGTGTATTTTGACTTAAATAGACTTATATAGGTGTATAAAACTAATGCAAAACGACTTCACTTCAACAAGACTTAAATCAAAATTATCCAAAACGCCCCTCACTTTAAGTGAGCTGCCAGGGACCACGTGGGGCTACACGAGCCGTGGTCCCCTCGTAGACTTGAGGCAGTGTCTAGGTAACAAGTGCCTTTAGCCCACAAGCCCAAGGCATCTTCATGAGAGGCTCCACTTGTCGTGGTCGCTCTCGTGGGTCTTGAGGTAGTGGCTTTTCACTTTCTTTCCATCCTCACACCACCAAGGCATGACAAGGCCACTCCCATGAGCCGTCTAATGCTTCACGAGCCGTGACGTGACTCGTGTGGAGGAGCCAATTCGGGGAAGCCTTGGAGAGGCTACTGTCTCACCACCACTGGTCGTGAAGGCCCTCGTGGTCATGGGCAGTGCTTTGGCAAGGTTTGAGCAGCCTTGCCCCTTGCCTTGGCCTTAGGCCACCTTCATGACTCTAATCCTCATGTTATACTCTAGTTTAGCCTACTAATTTTTGGGGTGTTACAATATTTGCGAGAATATCAAAGTAGTGATAAAATATTCATGGAGTATGAACATGATGATATAATTACTAATGATATTGACATATTTAATTTTTATTATAGAGTAGTACACTACAACTCATGTTTAATTTAATTATTTTTATTTAACTAAAATTTGATGAATAAATGTTGCATATTCTTAGAATAGTTTTGTGATAGTGTATATTAATGTTCTTATGAAGTTTGCTTATTTGGTAAGATTATACTTGATAGTTTTCAATTATGGTCTTATGTTTATGAGCAAAAAATACAACTTAAAAATTTAAATTACATATCTTAACAAAACTTTAACTTCATCTCATATAATTTCATACCATAATTTTAAATTATGATATCATCTCATATGATCGAACGAGGCCTTAAGTTGCTTAGATTTCCTCTAATGTTCTTTTCAAATTGTATTGATTTTGATTAACATTGTTAAGCTAGTACTCTCTACGTCTCATATTAGATGGATACTTTTTATCTTATACGATGATTAAGCAAATCATTAATGGAGTAATCCACTTTACTAGTTTATCCTTTATTTATATTAATTAGTCTCTTAAGAAAACAGATTTTGAATCTTCATTTTCTTTAAACTTTTAAAAATTATATTAATTATATGGATAAAATAGAAAAAGATTAATTAATTTTATTATAATTTAGTAAGTGATGACAATAGCAATAGTTTGGATTACAAATCTATGGATCCATATGCAAACTCATTCAATATTAAGAGAACAAAATAGCATTATTGACAAAGTATAAGGGGTGTATTAGTTATTAGTTAGTAATAATAAATCAATTGCGATTAAAAAAAAAAGAGAAGTTCTAGAGTATTCTAAAGAAGGACAAATAATAGGTAATTTGAACGGCTGAGATTGAGTAGAAGGTTCAAGAGAAACAAGGAGCGTGTATTGAGAGCCTTTGTGGTTGGTTTCATTATATAACCTAATCAATCTCTTCACGCAGTTTCCTCTTATCCAAAGAAGAAGATAAACCCACTCCCCAGCTACTTCTTCAACGACTCTATACTAAAACCCTAATCTTCCTTTCTCAGGTAAGCTTAACAAATTTCTGTATTCTTAGTTTCTTGTATGTAAATCTGTGCTATTCTTGGTGTTTGGTTGCAATAGTAATTGCATTTCTTCTGCTATTCGTGTTTTGTTGCTTCTTAGTTATTTCATCATTTCTCTCTGCTTCTTTCTTAATTTGGGTGATAAAAAAAGTGTTTCTTTTGGGATAAGGAAGTGTAATTCTTGCTTTTGCTGAATGTATTGTTAAAGAGTGTTGAGTCCACAGTGGTCGGGGAATGGATGGGAGTTTTGCTGATTTTGACTTGGGTAAATCCCTATTTGAATTAGTTTTTAAGGTTGAGTTGGATCTTTACACGTATACATCTCCATTATTATTAATATTGTTTCAATGCTGTTATAGATTTGTATGGTCAAGAGTATCTGTCAACTGATTCGTTTGTTTGACTGGCTTGTAAAACCTTATCTGAATAGCTAACCAAACCGAGCCAATTGAGAACTATACATTTTTCACTCTTTGGGTTAGTTGTTTGGTATTTCTGAATCTTGCTGTTATTTACTAGTATGTTTTCATGTTTATTAATTATCTGATGATTTTATTGTTTTAGGGATAGATGGCATCTACTTTTGCTGGTATGTCCTCAGCAGGTCCCTTGGCTGCTCCCAGCAATTCCTCAAACAAGCTTTCCTCTGTTGCTAATATATCTTCCACCTCTTTCGGGACCAAAAGAAATGCTGCACTAAGAAAGTCACGCAGGCCAACAATTTTGGCTGCAGCTAAAGAGCTGCACTTCAACAAGGATGGGTCAGCTATCAAGAAGCTACAGGTGCGCTTTTTTACTCAAATTATCAACTACATTTATTGCATATACAAACTCTCATTTGTATGCTGGGTTTTCTTTCTGTCACAGAATGGTGTGAACAAACTTGCTGATCTAGTTGGAGTTACTCTTGGCCCAAAAGGCAGGAATGTTGTCCTTGAGAGCAAGTATGGTGCTCCAAAAATTGTTAATGATGGAGTTACTGTGGCCAGAGAGGTGTGTTTTTAAGGCATAATATTCTTGTCATATCTTTAGCTGTGTCAATTAATTTCTTGTTGAACTTCAAGCTGTTTTAATATGCTATGTTTTTATTCACATAAAAAAAAGGTCTCTCCTTGTATTCTTCATTGCTCGTCTATTTGACTAGTCTCTAGTAGCTTAAAGTTTGACTTGATCAAATTGCTCTTTATCATTTCTACAAGGTTGAATTAGAGGATCCAGTAGAAAACATTGGTGCGAAACTAGTGAGACAAGCTGCTGCCAAAACCAATGACCTGGCTGGGGATGGGACTACAACATCTGTCGTGCTAGCTCAGGGCCTAATTGCTGAAGGTGTTAAGGTATATTGGGAAATCCATATGCTGCTGAATGTTTCTACATGTTAATTCTACTGGAATTATTTTTTTTACCAACTGAGATTGTGTAAGCAGGTGGTTGCAGCTGGTGCAAACCCTGTCCTAATTACCAGAGGAATTGAGAAGACAGCAAAAGCATTAGTAGCTGAGTTGAAGAATATGTCAAAAGAGGTATTTATATTCATCAATGGGTCTTTGACTGTATGCAATGATCTGAATGTTTGTTTTGTGCTGTTAGCTTATTGGTTCTGTATCAATTTGCTATTTTTAGGTTGATGCGAGATACTTAATGATTGCAAGCATGTATACTTACTATAGAATAAAATTGAGATCGCTGACCAAGTGTCCATGCAGGTGGAAGACAGTGAACTAGCAGATGTGGCTGCAGTAAGTGCTGGCAACAATTTGGAAGTAGGGAGTATGATTGCTGAAGCCATGAGCAAGGTTGGAAGGAAAGGTGTTGTGACACTAGAGGAGGGTAAAAGTGCTGAAAATAGTCTGCGTGTGGTTGAAGGAATGCAATTTGACCGTGGTTACGTCTCTCCTTACTTTGTTACCGACAGTGAGAAAATGTCCGTTGAATATGAGAACTGTAAGGTGGGTGTCTTTTTTATCTTTACAGAGTAAAGCTTAAGATGTTCATGTCTCTTGGAATGCATAGTGTACCTGTTGCTGATGTTAGGTATTCTGAAATGCAGTTGCTACTGGTTGATAAAAAGATAACAAATGCAAGAGATCTTGTTAACGTCCTGGAAGATGCTATCAGAAATGGTTACCCAATTTTAATTATTGCCGAAGATATTGAGCAAGAAGCTTTGGCAACTCTTGTTGTCAATAAGCTTAGAGGTGCCTTGAAGGTCGCTGCACTTAAAGCTCCTGGTTTTGGTGAGCGAAAAAGCCAGTATCTTGATGACATAGCAACCCTTACTGGAGGTATCTAGTTGGTTCAGTTCTGCATCTTCACTTCTGATCCTTGTACCTGTTGGAATTCCAGAAAAAACTGGAGATGGTGATTGCTAACATCAATTTATCCCTGTAATCTGTAGGCACTGTTATTAGGGAGGAACTTGGCCTTACTTTGGACAAGGCTGACAAGGAAGTTCTAGGTCATGCTGCTAAAGTAGTGCTGACTAAGGATGCTACTACAATTGTTGGTGATGGTAGCACCCAGGAAGCAGTCAACAAACGTGTTGCACAGATTAAAAACCTGATAGAGGTTAGTTTTGTTTGGTATTTGGTATAAATTGTTTCTCATTGATTAGTTTCATATAATTTTTGAATTGCAAGCAGGCTGCAGATCAAGATTATGAGAAGGAAAAGCTAAATGAAAGAATTGCTAAGTTGTCAGGAGGTGTGGCTGTCATTCAGGTAACTTCCAGACCAATATTAAGAATTTTGGTTTGTTGAATTGATGTGAAGTGCAGCTGAACTTTGTTGATGCTTTAATTGAATGTGAAGGTCGGAGCTCAAACTGAAACTGAATTGAAGGAGAAGAAACTTAGAGTGGAAGATGCTCTCAATGCAACAAAGGTAAGCTGGTTGTTGCCATTTAATTAGGTTTCTGTCCTATATTTGGAATGTGTTGATGGATGATTTGCAATATGAGGATCAAGTGCCAATCATGTTTGCTCTTTGATTTCAGGCGGCTGTTGAGGAAGGTATTGTTGTTGGAGGAGGGTGCACACTCCTCAGACTTGCTGCAAAAGTTGATGCAATAAAGGGAACCCTTGCAAATGATGAGGAGAAGGCAAGTTTGTTGTAGTTTTTAATGTTCTTTCATTTTGTTGTGGGTTCATATGTAGTTTTTGATGCATGGGTTGACGTAGCCTTCTAAAATTTGTATAGAAGAAATGATCCTGCAAAGTTCTTTTTTGGTTCCTTTCCAGATCTGTTATCTTTCAAAAATAAGAATCTCTTGCAAAAATGATATAAACTAAAATGAAATTTGTCAAGGGGTATAAAACCAACTGACTTGTAAGCATTGTAATATCATTTATCTTACTTGCAGGTTGGAGCTGATATTGTCGAAAGAGCATTGAGCTACCCTCTGAAATTGATTGCTAAAAATGCTGGTGTTAATGGAAGTGTTGTCAGTGAAAAGGTACTTGTATATGCTTTGGTGATTAGGGAAAAAAGTGCATATACCCATGGAAAAAGCCTTCTTGCTTGAGTTTTTCTTGATTACCATTGTTAATCCTATGATTTGGAGTTCTATATTCGAAATTCTTATTTGCCTTTTAGGTGCTTTCAAGTGACGATCCAAAATTTGGATATAATGCTGCTACTGGCAACTATGAAGACTTAATGGCTGCTGGCATCATTGATCCAACAAAGGTATGGTTTTCTAGAATTCCATTGAGAGTTGCTGATAATGTGGTCAAACACGTGAGATTTGTGTCTCCGAAGGATTTGGTGTGTTTCCTAGGGATCCTTTGGATAGATTTGATATGGCTGCTGACAATTTTCGTTGCAGTTTTCCCTCCTGATTTAGAGGGAGATGTCTAGAAGACTCCAGAAGTGTCTTTGAATACTGAGCCTTAAGATGAGTTTGGATTTTAATTTAGGCTTTTGACGTGGACTAGAGGGCTATTACAAATTTTTGGGGATACTATGGTTTGGATAGAAACTTGTGACAGTGAAGCATATGGTTGTGTTTCACCAGAAATTAAATTGTAATTATTTGCACTCTAGCACTTGTCAAGGTGAGCTTTGGCTTGAAATTATCTGCTCTCTGGCGTGTGTCTGAAGCAATTTATGGCTTGAAATCAGAGTAGTCCATAAGTACATCAGATCACAGAATAGTTTCTTTAGAGCGTATTTTTTACTTTTCTAATACTCTCTTGGGGAATGCTTAGTAGTGTTTCCACAAAAATGAGATTGTAATACTTGTCTGAACTTTTAGAGATGTAGTTAGTAACAGAAAGTAGCTACATAATGAGCATGTTTTAACTCTGTCAACTTTGTTTGTTGTAGTACAGAAAGCTGACATTTTCATTTTGGCCTGTACAGGTGGTGAGGTGTTGTCTAGAACACGCTGCATCTGTGGCTAAGACATTCTTGATGTCAGATTGCGTGGTGGTTGAGATCAAGGAGCCCGAAGCAGCAGTTGCTGGCAACCCAATGGACAACTCAGGTAGCCTTTGAATTCCGATATTAGCAATTGCTTTCATCACTTTTAACATTTTGTTTCTGCAGTTTGCTGAGTGTCATTTTGTTTACAGGATACGGTTACTAGGTGATTGAAAGAAGGCTACTGGTACCAGATAGATGAAGTTGAAAGCCTTTATTTTTTTTGTAAAAGTTTAGGTATTGTTTGTTGAAAGGAATATATAAGATCCTGGTGGGAGTAGCAGCCTTCAGGGTCCGGCACTGTTAATTAACATGCAATCCAATGTTGTGTAATTGCAGCTTCAGTGGATGTTGAGTCACAGGACATCAATAAATCTTTTATGTAATTTCTCATTTTTCAAAGCAAGCTTGTTTCACCTTCATTAGTCATGTGGAATAGCTTAAGGAAGAAAAAGAGAAAAGTTAGTGCCCCACATAACATGAGCTAATTTATTAATAACTGATCGGTGAGAGAGATTTTATTTCCTCCTTTGGGATATTTTTTATTAGAAAATGTAATGTATGTATTAGTTTTAGTACTGATCTGCTACTGTTTTTCAATTTATGTATTTAAATATACTTAATATCTAGAAACTTTATGGTGGTACAAAAACATGAATAAGCACAGTAAAGCAGTGGAATTAATTTTAGTATATTAAATCAAACCGTGGATTAAAAATTAACTTTGATCTGAATAGTTTTAGCACTATTGCTATAGTTTTATCAGGTATAACTTTTTCTCTATATGTCCCAATTTGGTTTTTTATTTTGTAGTGTTTGCAATTTATGTATCAAGTAAAATTAGTATTTAGCAATTTATGGCGGTATCAAAAGCGATGAATTAGCACTGGTACCCATGGAATTGATATTAGTATGTCAAATCGAACTGTGCATAAAAAGTTAACTTCAAACCTTTAGTCTAAGAGTTATTATTATATAAAATATTTAATAGTATAACTCTCTTAAAAATAATGTTCTAATTTGACTTAATATAAAATTTAAGAAAATAAAAATGGATTCTTAATTTGTAGTATTAAATTAGAGAGTAAACTATATATTAATATGTTTATAAATTTTGTGATTTTAAATATATTATATATAACGTTGAGAATGAAGTGTTAAAATTACTATAATTATTTTTAAAATAGATTAAAAAGAAAAAAGGTAATTCGTTCTTTTTGAATGGATGAAACATGTATAAAAGTGTGAAGTTTTGTATAAGTAGAACATGTGAGCCCGGTTTATCTTTGTACAAGTGTTTCGATTTTGAACTAGTTTTGTCAGAGAAGTCTTATGTGAAGATGATTAAGCATATAATTAAATGAAGTCTTCAACAACCTATAGAAGTTAAAGGTAGTTTAACATTGAACTAAATTTGGATAAAAAAGATTATTGATTTAGCGATTTTAATAATTGTTTTTTATTATTATTGTTGAATTATTGATTTTAAATGGTTGATGATATTTATACCACACAACTTAGGACTTAGCTTCGTATTTTTATTTTGATTTTGATTTTCTTAAACTATCGATCATTCTATCATATGATAGTGTTTGCCAACTCATGTGCATGATACATTTTCAATGATTTCTTTAAGTGATTTTCAATATTTTTTTATGTTACATCTTAACGGTTAGATTGACAATCGAACTGATAATGATCAATAACCGATAAATTGATAAGTCTATATCTTTATAATTCTATAACGATTTAACATGTTTACAAATCGATACCCAATAATCAACTTGATAAATTTTAAAATCAAACCAAATTGATCAATATACAACCATAAAAGAAGTCGAATACCACTGAGGATTTCAAATTTTGTTTTTGAAAACATACAAACTGTTTGTGAAAACTGTTTGTGAAAACTTACAAGATAACAAAAATACAAGATTACAACTGAAAATTTAATGAAGAAATAAAATCTTTTCAGGCTGAGGCGCGGATATCTCGCTCTCTTTAAGGAGATTCAAGCCCACTGCAGTATATGTTTTCACCCGTCCAACAGTAGTCCTCTTTGACATGTCCCCTCCAGGATACAACAACCTTTACAAAATATAACTCAACAACTCTAGACAAGAGTCGAGTCCAAAGCTCCATAAAAAAGAACACCTCCCTTCAACTAATAAGAACTCTCCTTTTGACTAACTCTTTCACTCTATGTTTTTTCTTGTGTGTTGTGTGTATCAAACAAAATGAAAACCACCACTATTTATACTACAAGAATACTTTCTAGCAATGAAGAGGAAGATAAATGGTGTAGTAAATAGTGAAGATAAATGGCCTAGAGGTTACATATGTTACATAAGTTACAAAGAATAATGGAGGAATAAAGAGTGAGGATAAAGGAGAATGAATGGAGGAAGAGTAATGGTCAAAAACCATCCGTTGGTTTGTTGACAAGTTGCAATCGTAACAATTTTTTTTTGTAACCCCAAAATGGAGTAATGCACTGGTGAGTAGTGTAGCAATCAATATAGCCACTAACATTTTGCAGGCCATGGGAAGTCAACCAAATGGCAGTGTCAATAACTATGTGGTAATGTATAAATTCATAAAATATTAAAATGCCACACTAACAATCTCCCATTCATTTTAATATTCACAAGAGAGTCTTCAGCTGAAGGAAGACTACTATGCATAATGAAAGTGTGCTCTGCATTGAACCTCCACTTAGTGAAACAGTAATTTTTACTCCAGAGTCGTAGTGGTCTCAGACTTGAACTACGATAGCTTAAGGGAAATAAAATATCACTGATCACACATAATAATCAAGGTGTTGACATGAGCTTTAAAGCCAGCACGTTATGGCCATGTGCTATCCCAGTTTCATGAGTGCATTGAGAATAAGTCAATTCTCATAGGAAGCGACCTACTTCCAACACATCACATAGGTGAAATCCGTCGAGAGTTCTCCTATAAGCTTAACGCTCCACCCATACGGGCTACATATATTCATTAAGAGTTTTATCAACTCAACCTTCACAAACTACAGAGAAAAATGCACTCACATCATAGGGAGGGAATAAAAAGATAGTGCATTTTTCATAACAAGTCATCATATGATTAGTTTTTCCCTTTAAACCTGGTTATAGGATCTCTAGTCCCAGGTTGGGTTTCCTCATATATGACTGAATGATTTATAGTATTCAATCTCATCCCCCTCGATGTGCTCCAGGCATTTTCTCTTTTTAAGGCCTTAGTAAGAGGATCTGCAAGATTATCACAAGATTTGACATAATCAACACTAATGGTACCATTTGTCACACCCCTTTTGCACGTGGCGGTGATATTTTTTCCAATTTAAGTGACAGTATTGATTAAGGATTATTTTGCTTTTTGGAGTCGTCACTTGGAATTGAGTTGTGGTGCTCAAAGTCACATTATTTTAATCCCTAACCAAAAGGAAATGACTCTTTATTTGGTCTGCGAACCAGAAATTCGGGTAAAGAATTCTGTTGACCGAGGGAAAGGTATTAGGCATTCCTCAAGTCCCTTGGTTCTAGCACGGTCGCTTTTATTGACTTATAATTCTTTTAACTATTTTTTGGATGTATTGTGTCTAAAGGATATGGTCTACTTACATCGGAGGCATAACTGCATTCTCGATCTTGACATTTTGAGACATAATTGTCTTCCTCTCGCGAATTCCTAATAATTCCTATTACACCTTTTGATTTAAATTAAGAAAAGTTTAATTATTAAAATAATTTTGGTAAGGTGCGTAACCGCATCCTTGATTTTTTCAAGGTGCGTAAGCGCATCTTTATTTTAATCATTTATAAAAGATGAGTAACCACATTTGTTAATTGAAACGGACTTTTGAAATGGGTCATATATTTTAATACTTTACCTATTACTAGAAAGTTTAAGTGTATTATTAGTGATATAAACTATCTCTACTATTTATATTTATAAACATTATTTACATAATAGAAATCTAAAATCTTAAACAAATAAAAAATTATTTTATATTCAAATTCGATATCGATGCATTTATATTTTTAGTATTCTAATAAGCTATGATAAAAGACATAAAAAATGTAAATCTTATTTTTTTCTAAAATAAACATCTTTTAATTCTAGATAAGTTTGACTAAACAAACTATTACAATAATATTTCAGGCATTTAGTTGAATATAAAAGATACTTAATTGATAGTAGCATATTATACAAAATGGAAGATCAATAGATTAAGCACACATAAAATTCGAGCAACTTCATAACATTGAAATCAAGTATTACACTATCATTAAAATCAAATTATATAATAAAATTAAATGGTACCTCTTGCGAAAATTCAATTCACGAAAGGGAAACAATCCTAATAAGAAACCACAAACTCGAAACCACGAAAGTGAATATGAACCATACTTTTGTTTGTGAGTAAAAGAAATATAATATATTTAAAAAATGTGAGGGTGTTGTGATCTTTTTCTCCTTTTTTTTGTTTTCTCGTCTGCCTGTTCTCTTTTTTTCTCTTCTTTTTTTTGATCGTTCTATTTTCTTTTCTTCCTTTTCTCTAGTAGTGTAGTGGTCTTGCCTCCATGGTGTGTGTGTGTTGTGTATGTATAAAAATGGGTGGGAAGTATATTGGGTGAGTGGGGTGGTGGGATAGTGTGAGGTGAGTGGGGTAATGGGATAGGGTAGTGAGTTAGTTTTTTTTTTGCTAATATTAAATAAAAATAATAATAATATTAATTAAGGAAAATTAAATAGCTAGATAAAATAATAATAATAAAATATATATAAATTGAAATCACTAATTTATTATTAAAATTTTGAATGAATAAATAAAAATGTACCTTAAAGTGTGATTCTATTTTTTGTAGTTTTCATATCTTTTAAAAATAAACTTAATAAAATAAGATGAAAGAAAAAATATTTAATTTAGATTTAAAAAATATTTAAGCTCTAAAAAGGGTATAAAACTTAAATTCGATCAAAAATTATGTGTCTACAGTTTGCCCCTCTTTGACTGGAAACACGAAGAGTTTTCAGACAAAGAAGTAGAATAGTGACAGGTTTTGACCGAACTCTTATTTTTAAAGACAAAATTTGTGAAATCGAGTCTTGTTTTTAGACTTCCTATATATCTCGGGTTATAAGGGAATCAGGTCACATGTAGTTCAAGGAGATGAGTTGATGAGTTGGAAGTTAAGTGAGGTTCCATCGAGGCTTCAAATCACGAATCTTATCCTTAACTACATAAAAATGAAAGCTAATAGTCAAATGAAAAATAAAAGTACAAGCTCCTATCTATGCAACTTCTCTTGAGTCTTCATTTGAATCTTCACTTTCATATATCACCTTTATTTTTGTGAGTATCTTGATCTTGAATGGATCCGATGCTTACTTGCCACTTAGAGTGAGTTTTTGACACTCTTTTAAATGACCAATTTTAATATGTTCTTGAATGACTGCATGTTTTTTCAAATAGTAGCTGACTAGAAATAGATGTCAGGAAGTCAGGCTGCTACATGCATTGTAGAAGCGGATTTCTGGCGATAATGAGAATTGATCATTCTAAAAAGAATTGAAACTTTGTTCTTAAATTTCCAATCCATATTTCGATTGAACAAACCTCAAAACCATCACAAACAAAAGAAATAACCAAAATTTTGCCCCAGTTTTCACTGAAAAATTTAGTGAGTTATTAGCAAACGTGAATTAAAATAAATAAATAAATAAATAAATAAATAAACTCAGACTAGAAAGTGTTTATCCTAGGAAAAGTTATCAAATTCCATTATGTAGGAAGATCCTGCTAGTCCCATTGTCTAGGAAGGTCCTGCTAATCCCATTATGAGGAGGGTCCTGCTAGTCCCATTATCCAGGATGGTCTTGCTAGTCCCATTATCCAGGAGGGTCCTGCTAATCCCATTATGAGGAGGGTCCTACTAGTCCCATTATCCAAGAGGGTCCTGCTAATCCCATTATCCAAGAGGGTCCTGTTAGTCCCATTATCCATGAGGGTCCTGCTAATCCCATTATGAGGAGGGTCCTGCTAATCCCATATCCAGGAGGGTCCTGCTAATCCCATTATCCAGAAGGGTCATGCTAATCCCATTATGAGGAGGGTCCTGCTAATCTCATTATCCAAGAGGGTCCTGCTAGTCCCATTATCTAGGAGGGTCTTGCTAGTCCCATTATCCAGGAGGGTCCTGCTAATCCCATTATGAGGAGGGTCCTACTAGTCCCATTATCCAGGAGGGTCCTGCTAATCCCATTATTCAAGAGGGTCTTGCTAGTCCTATTATCCAGGAGGATCCTGCTAATCCCATTATCCAGGAGGGTACTGCTAGTCCCATTATCTAGGAGGGTTCTGCTAGTCCTATTATCAAGGAGGGTCCTGCTAATCCCATTATGAGGAGGGTCTTGCTAGTCCCATTATCTAGAAGGGTCGTGCTAGTCCCATTATCCAGGAGGGTCCTGCTAATCCCATTCTGAGGAGGGTCCTGCTAGTCCCATTATTCATGAGGGTCCTGCTAATCCCATTATGAGGAGGGTCCTACTAGTCGCATTATCCAAGAGGGTCCTGCTAATCCCATTATGAGGAGGGTCCTGCTAGTCCCATTATCCAGGAGGATCCTGCTAATCCCATTATCCAAGAGGGTGCTGCTAGTCCCATTATCCAAGAGGGTGCTGCTAGTCCCATTATCTAAGAGGATCCTGCTAATCCCATTATCCAGGAGGATCCTGTTAGTCCCATTATTCAGGAGGGTCCTGTTAGTTCCATTATTCAGGAGGGTCCTGCTAGTCCAGTATTCAGGAGGGTTCTGCTAAACGTAATCATCACTTGGAATTACCACACCATTTTTTTATTTTTAGCCTAGTTTGTATTAGGAAACACTTTTTATGAATTATTAGCATGAATGAGAAATACATGTACCAAAAAAATGCAAGACAATATGCAATTAGGGAGTTTGTTCCCTAGAAATGAATGATGACAGAGTGTTCGTTTCTTAAAAACGGTAGTGATTTTTTTTGAAACAAATAGAACTATGCTCGGTTTTTAAATTGAGGAACTTGAAAGTCTTTTTAATTTTTCAATGTTTTCATTTTTAATTTTTTTTTTCAATTTTGATCATTCGAGGATATACGATTTTATTTTATGAGACCGATCCCATTGTGAGACTGCCTACATATCTTGTATAGCAAGAATCAGGTCAAACGAAATTCACAAAAAAACTTTTCTTTCTTGATATTTCCTAAAAAAGACATCATTTGAGAAATGAATTTGTTCTTAGTTGATAATGTTTTGAATTTAATTGGTACCAACTGTTTACATTCCTACTCTATTCAAATAGAGCGAAACGTCGCGGTGACTGAAAAATAATTAATTGATTTAATTTTTAAAGAATTTAAGTTATGAACGAATTTTAAAGGAGTCGCCACCTAAAATTTAGGAAAAAATTAGGAAACCAATTAAATATCTACGAAACCATTAGTTCAAGGTAAGGGGTTCAAGTTATTCCAAAGGGAAGGGGTTAGGCATCCTTCGGAATCCATAAATATGGGTCCCGACTGAATTCATTTTTTTTCAAATTGCAGAGGAGAATAAAATAATGTACAAGTATAATAAACATTCAATATACACAAATAACAAAATAAGAAAATATAAGAAACGGCCTAAAGTTTGCCTAACGTCAATATATACAAAATATTGAATAAAAAGTATGATTTGAACTACATTCGAATAATTTCAAGGAGATGCACCTCCGGGTACCTGTAAAGACACTTAGTAAAAGAGTTAATACTAAATAAATATAAATAAAAATGAATAACTCAAATAATAACTTAAAAATAAAAATCCGTCTTATTAACATGGGAGACTTTGAAAATCGACGGTAATTTCTTCATCGGTCATTTTAACAAGTAAATAATATAAACTTAATTAAATTTCCGTCTTTTAAAATGTGGAGGCGTCTAAACCCGACGGAGAGATTTTTCATTGGCCACTTTAACAAGTAAATAATATAAACTTAATTAACTTTCCATCTTTTAAAATGTGGAAGCCTCTAAAGCCGAAAGAGAGATTTTTGATTGGCATTTTATCAAATAATTTAAATAAGACTAGTGATGAAAGTTAAGAAAAAAAAAACAAAAAAACAAAAGAATAACAAGCTAATGAACTTGAACAGTAGCAATTTGCTAAACTAAAACTAAGAAAACCTCAACTACCAAACCATAAAGACTATGTAACTAAGCTAAAATAAATATCTAACTAACGAAACGCACATAATTAATGACAAAATAAAATAATATACAAATGAGCAGACAAATATAGATATAATATATAATAAGTATATCTAAAAGAACCTTCGATACTACTATTACTGATAACTAATAAAAAACATAACCAACAATAATCAAAGCACTCAAAATAACAATCAAAATAAAAATAAAATCATAAATACTATAAGAATAATAACAAAAACTGACAAGAAAATAGTACAACAAATATCAAATAGACTATGAAATGAATAATGGAAAAGATAAATAATTGGATAGCCAATATTAAATAAAAATCAACAGAAAATCCCAATAACATTAACATACGTGAAGAACTTAAAGAACAACAAAAACGATAGAACCAGTTAACAAAAATATGAACTAGACAGTGATAAAATAAAGGTTACCTGGAGTTTGACGGAAAACATGGATCCTGTTAGATTCGGTCGCTCAGAAACAGAGGAAGATTGAGGTGTTGTAGATTGATTTCCACCGACTGGAGTTCTGGTGAAGTGAAGCCGAGCTCATGGGTGGAGCTCGTGTTGTCGCTGTCTGGTGCTCGTTGGAAAGTGAGTGGAGTAATGAGATTTTGGGTCTGATTTTTCCAGAAAATGGGAATCTAACACCTGCAAAACAAACAAAAATAAAAGGGGTAAAGGGCGAGGGGTATGATTCGTTAGCTCCGGTTCATCGGAGCTTTGAGCTCCTCACCGGAGCGGCTCGTTGCAGCAAACAAAAGAGGAAACGGGGATGGGATTTGTGGTGGCTTTGCCGAAAAAATGGAGACAGTGGTGGAATGGGTGGTTGTTGGCTGTTGTTTGGTGTTGTTTTTGGTGGGTTTCTGGTCGGGGTTTTGGGTTCGTTTTTGGTGGTGAGAAGATGGGTGTTGGCGGGGTAATGGCGGCTTGGTTGCTGCTGCCGGAAAGGGAGAAAACGAGCGAGAAAGGAGAGGTTGTGAGTCTGGTTGGAGAAGAAGATAACAGAACTGGTTTCTGGTTGTGTGGGCGTGGTGGAGTTCACCAGAAAAAATGGAGAAAGGAACGGGTTAGAGCAACTGGGGTCTTTTGTGTAAAACCTCGAAAATGACTTAGGTTAACTAGAGCCTAACATGTTAATATTGATGGTCTAAGGTCCTAAATATGTTTGATATATGGTATATAGTAAGTAGCAAAAGTATTAGAGGTGTTGGAAGTCAAACGTCAAGGGACGACTAAGACATTTGACGACTAAGTCACCAAAATGTCAAAATGTGGTTATATGTGTTTATGTGTGTTTCATGGTATTTTAAGGTTAATAGAGTTAATATAGCATGTATAGAAAGTTCTTAAAGTTTCGTGAAGTTTGGAGGTCAAACGACCAAGAACGTCCAAGGCGTTCGCAAGATATGCTTTGAGTCGACCTTGTACGTCTAGGCGTGTTTCGTCAAGTTTTATGTTTTCGTTTTGTATGAAATTTATGTGAGAGGGGTTAACTTATAGACGATCGTATTTGGGTTGGAAACGTCCGGGAAATTATCCCCAAGTACCATCAAAGGGTCCTTGAAGAAGGACCCAAAATCAGTGTGCAGGCTGTCCCAGGCAGACCTTGGCAACGGAGCAGTCAACGACCAGTCATGGCTGTGACACCCCGTAACAGGGTCCCGTCGTGGGGGACTTAGCCTTGGGTGAAGGATGGAACTTTGGGAAGCCACTGTAGCCACCGACGGAGGCCTGTGACGGCCCGTAACAGGGTCCCGTCGTGGGGGACTTAGCCTTGGGTGAAGGATGGAACTTTGGGAAGCCACTGTAGCCACCGACGGAGGCCTGTGACGGCCCGTCGAGGCAGTGACGCCCCGTCAAGGGTGAGTCGTCGCGCGCATCTGTTCCTGCGCAGGTGTTGCTGCCAAGCCAAGAGGTGAATTGTAAATTCACCCCACTTCTAAATTAAATGTTGGACGGTTATTTGAGGGTCTTATGGGTATTTTAATTAACTATGTAAGTAGTTAACAACCTAAAGACTTCATTCTTCCAAATTGAAAACCCAAAACACTTAGAAAATATCCCAAAGACTCCATTGAAGTCCAAATTGAAGAAGCAGCTTGGTGTGGCATTTTGAGTGGAAATTCTTCATCAAAGTGAATAATTATCATCCTTGAGGTATGGCTTTTGATCCTTGAAACTCGTTTCATCAAGGAGCCCAATCCTCAAGATGTTTTTCAAAGTTTTCTAAAGTGAATTGTCCAATTTCGGGATTCTACCATGAGTTCTTGCATAAATGATTTCTAAACATTGAATTATGATCTAATTGATATGTATTGTTGATTTTAACATAAATTACCTATGAACCCATGTAAATTGATGAATGTATGAATGACATGTGACTTTAAATGATGTTATGAGAGTCTTTTATGTGTAAACCTTGACTTAAGGGGAAGGTTTAGATTGATTGAAGTGTAAGCCGTAATGGTATCCTTCAAAGTAAAGGAATGATGGACTTAAGGTTAGTTGGATGGAACGACATCATATTAACACTTGGGAAAGTCATCATGAGCTTCTTATCGCCATTGTGAGGTAGCCCTAGTGGACCTTCCTTGGTAGGGTAAATGTAATTGGGTTATGAACTAGATACTGAACCCTTTTATGTAAACCTAATGTATGAAATAATCTATGAGAAAGAAGGCTAGCACCGAGTGAGTATGGCAAGGGAAGTTGTCACAACCCAAAAGCATACCCTAGAAGATAGGGTAGAATCTTGGATTATAACCGGCGTCGTCGACCTCTCGGAGGTCTAAGACAAGCCTCTCATATCATTCATTGCATTGACATAGTAAATTTAGTGGAAAATTTAAAATTTTTCATAGCACATCATATGCTAGAAACATCACATCATATATATATATATATATAAAACATGAGTCAAAATACATATTTAGACTCTAAGTCTCTTTGCCATCTTAGACTCAATAACTTTAGAATACATTAGGGACACGGCCCATACGACACCTTACATAACTATACAATGTTTAAAGACTTTACATTAAAGACATTAGTAGGACATCCTTGAACTTAAGGATTCCTTTCCTTGAGCTTGAAAAATCACCTATTAAGCTCCTCAATCATAGACCTCCTTTAAGCATTCCATAACCTACACTTTGTGTAAAAAGTAGAGAAGAATGGGATTAGCACAAGAATGTACTAAGTATGGCAACCATGCAAAAACATGCATTTAAAGGGGACATTTCCTTTGAAATCATACTTCATGCCATTTTGAGTAAATCATCATAAAACCTTTATCAATAGCATTTATATCATCCACATACTTCATAGAAACACAATCAAAGGCCAAACATCATAGAAAAGCACATATAGAATTTAAGTACAATTTGGAGTCACTTTACAGTGAACTCCATCACCTTTACAGTGAACCCTTACTCTTAATTCATTAGCCTCCTAAGTAATCCTTTAGGGATACTTGGTGCAATGTATCACCTTAGGAACACAAGATAAAACCATACATAGATCTACACAAGACAACACAAGTCATCATAGAAGTATAGTACAATATAAACATAGTCAAACCAAGACTTCAATATCATACATAAAGGACACATATATAATCATATGCATTAGGGTACCTTCCTAAGACTTCCTAAGGAGTCACTTGTGCAATGTCTAGATGGGTTCATTACTTCCACCTATCCTAAGTAACTTACCTTAAGTCCTCCTAGTTAGGATCCTATTCAATTACTTCCATTGTCCATTTTATCTTTAGGGAAACCATAGCCTTAACCGACACTAAGACCATGGGTGCTAAACATGGAATTTGGTGTTGTAGAGCCTTACACCAAAGGAAGGTGTTCCTACCTAGCCAAGGTAGAACATTAACATAATTCTAGCATCCTAAGTGAAATCACTTTGCTAGATCCTACGTGGCAAGCATAGTTTATAGAACTAAGAGATAGGTATTCCCTCTATATACCATTTGGTAATGGGGTCTCACCTCATGAGAAAACATGAGTGAATATTCCTCAAGGAAAGTCAACACTTCATGTGGGTCCATAGGTGAGTATTCCTCTAAGGGAAGTCAACACTCTATAAGGGACAAATGGTGAATATTCCTCCAAGGAAAGTCAACACCTCTCAATGTCAAGTTCACTCGGTGCTAAGCTAAGTTCCCTTTATTGAAAAACCTTTATTACCTTTATTTATAAAAACATAGGCTTAGGATATTCATCATTCATATGCTTATAGCATATTCAAGCACCTATCTAGTTTTGGAGTATTCTTGGGCACCCCTAGCAAGGCCTCTTCTCACTAACTAGATCATCCATGTGTGTGAGTGTATACTTAGATGTGAGCAAACCTTTCACATAACACATAATGTCACACATGTTCATATATCAATGCATAAGTCTATAGGCATAACTATATGAGTAATACTTTCATATAAACCTACTAAGACACTATACACATTCATACTTCATCATATCATATATATAATAACCAAACCTAGGAGTTATCCTATCAAGGTACACATGTGCAATGCATAGACAAGGTTTCATACCCTTGCCCATAATAGTACACCTATCAAGTCATCGTAGTAAGGGAATACAAATCATACTTTCATAAACATCACTTTATTATGCATAGTAGTAGACACTAGTGAATATGAGAACTACCTTTCATTTAGACACAATGACTTATACTACTTGTAACATGCATGTAAGTTAGAGTGCGTGTACATTGACCAACATGATCACATAATGGCTATCAATAACTTCTTGAGTCATCCACCCTCTTAGACCGCATTACACTTCCAAGCACATAGCACACAACACATAATATCATAGGAGACAAGACAATATATACAATGTAATCAAGACTCCTAACTTTAGCTATTTACAGTTTCATATAAGGGTATACAGGTAAGAGGTTATTAACCATTTTAACACATCAATGGCAGCACCTATACTTTACCCTAACATGGTTATACACATGCTCATACAATAGCCACACAACCTAATTCACAACTAGAATAGGAAAATAGGCATAAGCTTCTCATAGTATCATCTTAAGCACATGTTCAATAGTTCATAAATTTGCCTTCAAGGCCATGGTCAACACATATATAATGACAATAAAGTAAACACCGCCACCATAAGTGGACCATACCACACAATGCCATACAAGGCTTCATCAACATTTCTATAAAGAATAGAGAAGTAGAAGAGTAGAGGAAATAGGCATTCTTACCAACTCCTCTACCTTTGATCCTCATTGATAAATACACCTTGTTTATCAATAATTCATATATATGGCAGTAGCTAAATGTACTTTAAACATATAAGAAACCATGTACAAGTCACTACACGATTATACCATAACATATACATCACATACTAGGAAAGTAGAAGAACATAGATCGTTAATCAATTTCATTCATATGGATTATAGGTCATATTTCATGAATCATATCACCCTAAGGCATTAGCTAATGAAAGCATAATCTATATGAGACACTACTACAATTTGCCATTAAGGTCGATACAAGCATGCTTCAGATTGGGAGTTCATGGAAAGTAAGTTTACATAGGTTAATCATATTCAACCTATCATGAATTGACCCATATTGTATTAATTACATATAATTCATCCTCATATTTCATTATAGGCAGCAGCTATAGACATTAACCATAATCAATTCCTATAGCGACTAACCTAACGTCAAGGTCACAAGTTACAACTTCATAGACAAGAAGAACCTAGATTAATTCAAATCAAGCCTTCCCTACTTTGGTCATACATGATTTATATCCACAATTCAACCATGTTATTAACCTAAAACAGTAGCTACAAGAACCACAACTTAATCGAAATTCACTTTAGATCATAAGAAAGCCAATGTTACAGTGAACTATAGAAACTAGGCTAAACATGCTCAAATCTTCATACATTGATCCTCATGGATCATTCAACATCAATTCAACATAAATTCATGTAAATAACAGCGTATACAATCACTTCAACGTAAGGGAATCATAATTCAATCGATAACAAGTCAAGATCACAAAGCCCATGCAAGAGCTAAACCAATTTTTGGAAGGAACATGGGTTCATCATGCAATTGGATTGAAATCACATTCAAATCACTGTATTAACTTCAATTCATCATGATTTAATCATTAAAAACGTTTTGATAAAGAACCCATGGGTAGATTGGAAGATTTGAAACTTGATCATAAGATTTCTTTGAAAAACATTGAGAAGAACTCTTCAAGTGAAAGGTTACTTGAAGATGAAGGATTGCCATAACTTTTATTAGTTGAAAACCTCTTAAAACTTCATGATTCATCCATAGAAAATCCATCTCCAAGCAGCTCTTGAGCTTCACCAACAATGGTGGTTTTAGAGAGAACACTTTTGGAGGGAAAGGCTTTAAACATGTGAGAGGATTTTGGGAATGGGTTGATCACGTTTTTAAAGACTTATATACACCTAAAATTAACTAAATAAACCTATTATATTCAGGTTAGGACGTGGGGTGAATTTCCCATTCACCCCTTTAAGTGGCAGCACACAGGCAGTCAAACCTGCAGGCACCCACGACGAGGGTCTCGACGGGGCGTCATGCCCTCCGTCGCCCATGACTTAGCCAAATTCTTGGCTCAAGACCTGACCAAGGCAATCCCCCTTCGACGAGACCTACTCGACGGGCCGTTGGGGGACCAACGATCCGTCGTTGGGTCCGTCAAGGGACACTGCCCAGGCAGTGTCTAGGCAGCTTTGGGGTCCTTCTTTTGGGGCCTCTTGTGGGGCCCTTTAGAAGTCGTACCCGGACGTTTCCAATGCGATTACAAACCTTAACATATTATAGACCGTCCACATAAATTTCATCCAAAACAAACACCTACAAGACGTCCAAACATCCTTGACCCCAACATGACATACGATGAACGTCTTAGGGGCTATCTTTCGAACGCCTTGGACGTTCTTGGGCGTTTGACCTCCAAACTTAACGAAACTTCATACAATAACATTAAACATCATTAAAACCATTTCAAGACTTATTAGACTCAGTTCATACAATTTAGGCATGCATACACAATGAGGCACATAAGCGACTATTCGTCGAACGTCTTGGACGTCCCTTGACGTTCGACTTCCAAATCACTTCAAACTTTGCACACTGCCTATATAACACCTAATGAGGCATTTTAAGACCTTATAACATTAAAATGAACATGGTAGGCTCTAGACACGTTGTCTCATTTTCGAGGTCTTACAGAAGTAGTTCTAGTTAAGTATGAGACTAGAATACAAAGAAGCCCTTCATATTCCTTAACCATGTGCCTACATGGGATGTGTCTAAGTTCTACCATTGGCAAGTAGAACAACCTCATCGGAGTAGGATAGAACTCCGGATTCCATGTCTTACTACTATGGTCTATGTCATTTATTGCCTATTCTCATCATGTGGAATACCTATTGGCATTAGATAAGTTTATGAGGTCTAGTGGTATGGGACACTATCTATACATTGCACAATAGGCTTTGAAGGTGTTATGTGGAATTTCCTAGGTCTTGTCCAAGACCATTATGTGAGTGTCTTATGTGAAGTATTATGTGAGTGTCTTATGTGATGTATGAGTCTTAATGAACTAATGAACTAATGACCTATGTTAGTAACTATGTAAATGAATGAGTACCTAATCTAAAGTGGCTTAAGCATTCCTTAGCTAAAGTGTGAGGAGGGCATGGAAGGATGATCTCTTCATGTCTTATCTTTGGAAGTCTTGAGGATGACTCTAGTTAGGGAAGTTGGTTAATCTTGTTGACATGATATAAGCCTTAGGTAGTCTTAAGGACTATTTAGGTAATCTTGAAGAGGTCACTATGGACGTTATCTTCTTGATTTACTTAAGTAGGTCTTTTGATAGCCTTTGGGTAGAGAATGTCATATCACCTATGGTTGGTGATTTAGTGAGAATAATTCTACTATAAGGAGTCCATAGGATCACTTGAGTGTGTGTAAGGTATTGATGGGAGGTTCCTTCACATTTTACTTATGGGAGACTTATGATTCATGATTGGTAGAGAAATCGCACAATGATGTTTATGATTGCTTTGTAAGTATGTATGTAACTCATTGTAGGTAATCTTAAGGGTCGTTTAGGCACATCTAGAGAGGGTGTATGGGCGGTCTCTCTTTGTGTGACTTAAGTTAATCTTAGGATGACTTTAAGTGAGGGAATTACGTGCTAGAAGATGTTAAAAGGGAAGGCTAGGACTTCACTGTAACAGTGAATGGACTTCACTGTACAGTGAAGTGAACTCACTGTACAGTGAGCTTTAAATTAATGAGTTTGGTTTTAATGTAATGTTATGTGTTTCTAAATGGATTAATGATGTTATTATGATTAAAATATGATTTGTAAAATTAAAAGATGCACATTTCCAATAAAGTCCGTTTTCATGATTTTTATGCATAATGCCATACTTAGTACATGTGGTTGTACTAATTCCATGCTTTATTTTCTATCTATAGTTCTTAATAGGTGAAGATATTTGTGAAGTGAAGACTTGGATATAGAAGGATCGTCCAAGGAGAAGTTGAAGTATGTCCTCAATTGACTCGAGGGCATATGTCTTTTATGTTTTTTTTGAAGTATTGTAATAGACTATGTCTTTCTATTTTCGTATTGAAGTATGGGCCGTGTCCAGTATTCTTGTGTCTTAAGATGATGAGATTGAGACTTAGTGTTTTTCCTAATTTCTACTTATATGAAAGAGTTTAAAGACTTCTATATGGCTTTACGAAAAGTTTTAATTCCGCACTACTTTTCACTATGTATATGCAATGAATGATATGAAAGAGGCTTGTCTTAGAACTCTGAGAGTTCGACGACACCGGTTATAATCCAAGATTGTACTCTAACTTCTAGGGTATGGTTTTGGGATGTGACAAGCTTGGTATCAGAGCATAGGTTGGTGAAAGTGGTTTTAGAAATCAAAAAGTCTCATCAAGTCACGTCTAGTAGAGTCTTGACCATCGGTGTGAGTCGTGACACATCTATGGGCGAGAGGCTATAGGACGATAGAGTTTCCCTTCTTTTCTACTCCTATGTCGTGCGGTAGAGTAAATGTTATGATTATCCTTCTTATGTTTTTTTATTGTGTTTCTAGGAGATGAATACTAGAAGGATGGCCGCTAGAAGGTTGGAAGAGGAGAGAGTGAATGAGGAGATTCCTCCTCAAGTTGAGCAAGATCCTCAAGGTGATCAAGATGCTCAAGTGCCTCCCCAAGGTAATCATGTTCCTAATGTGGGTGGAGGTAATGAGGTTCCGGTGGTTCATCCGGAGTTGACTACTCAAGAGATTAGAGAGGCTTTGATGACTTTAGCTCAAGCCGTAACTACTCAAATCAATTTGAGTATGATGCCTAGGGTTGTGGAGAGCACTATGACTTATAGGTTGAGAGACTTTGTGAGGATGAATCCTCCTATCTTTCTTGGCTCTAAGGTAAATGAGGATCCCCAAGAGTTCTTGATGAAGTGTACAAGGTGTTGAGTGCTATGGGGGTTACATCTAGAGAGAAGGCGAAATTGGCTTCATACCAATTGAGGGATGTTTCTCAAATTTGGTATACTCAATGGAAGGACAATAGGCCGGAGGATTCGGGTCCTATTGAGTGGGAAGAGTTTAAGGGAGCTTTTATTGGCAAGTACTTTCCCCGAGAGAGGAGAGAAGTCAAGGTGGAGGAGTTTATTAATCTCAAGCAAGGCAATATGAGTGTTGAGGAGTACTCTTTGAAATTCTCAACATTGTCTAGGTATGCTCCTTCTCTTGTGTCCAATCCAAGAGATGAAATGAGTCGCTTTTGTACCAGAGTAGCCGATTTGGTGAATGAAGAATGTTATACCGCTATGCTTCATGATGATATGACCCTATCTAGACTCATGGTGTATGCACAATCTATTGAGGAGTCTAAACTTAAGAGGATGTCTAGAAGTTTGAAAAAGAGTGTTGCGAGTGATCAAGAGCAACCTAGATTCAAGAAAAGAGTTCAATCTCAAGAAGATCCTAGGAGGGCTAAGATGAGGTTTGAGAAAGGAGGTAGTTCCAAGGATGGCAAACCTACTTGTGCCAATTATGGCAAGAAACACTATGGTGAGTGTCTATTGGGTACCGGGAATTGCTTTGGTTGTGGTAAGGAAGGACATAAGGCTAGGGATTGTCCTACGATTGCTTCTAGAGGTAGAGAGGGTAAGCAAGTTGCTCCTAGTGTTCCAAAGGAAGATGCTCCAACTAAGAGACATTTTTATGCACTCCGTACTAGAGTTGAGAATCCGGATGAGAATGAGGGTGATGATGATGTTGGTAAGTTCTCTTTCTTTTGTTAAGATTTGAGTTCCTTCTAAGTGGGGGAGTATGGTTAGAATCATGCTAGAAGTATTGCATGTGCATGATGTTTAGGAGTTTGGTTGAAATTGAATTTCATTTACCTCTTGCATTGTGTATTTTTATGAAACTTTGAGTATGTTATAAGGTGTGTTTATATAATATTACTTTGCATATTAGCATGTTCATATCATGAATTACCTTAAATGAGCATTTTTGGAAAATTTGCTAAAAATCACTGTAGCTTTTTAAACTGCTCACTGTAAAATTTTGGTTAAAATGACTATTTGATGATTCGTTGGTCTAAAATTATGGTAATGTGGCTAGAACTGATGTATATGAGTAGGGTATTGAGTATAAAATGAGTTTTGCTATTTGGATTGAAGCATGTGAGTTTTGTAGCTTAACGAGTTATAGAATTGTCTTCTAGTTTCTTGTTGTGTTGCGAATATCTTGACTGTGTGAAGTTGATGTTTTACTCTTGTATATGTGTTGTATGGTTTGGTTATGTGCTGTTAGTTGAGTCTCTAATCTTGGAAATGTTCGGAGAGTGGCAAGTGTCATTCAAGGACGAATGTTGTCCAAGTGGGGGAGAATGTAAGACCTCGAAAATAACTTAGGTTAACTAGAGCCTAACATGTTGATATTGATGGTATAAGGTCCTAAATATGTTTAATATATGGTATATAGTCATTAGCAAAAGTATTAGAGGTGTTGGAAGTCAAACGTCAAGGGACGACTAAGACGTTTGACGACTAAGTCACCAAAATATCTAAATGTGGTTATATGTGTTTATGTGTGTTTAATGGTGTTTTAAGGTTCTTAATAGAGTTAATATAGCATGTATATCAAGTACTTAAAGTTTTGTGAAGTTTGGAAGTCAAACGACCAAGAACGTCCAAGGCGTTCGCAAGATATGCCTTGAGTTGACCTTGTACGTCTAAGAGTGTTTCGTCAAGTTTTATGTGTTCGTTTTGTATAAAATTTTTGTGAGAGGTGTTAAACTTATAGGCGATCGTATTTGGGTTGGAAACGTCCAGGAAATTATCCCCAAGGACCATCAAAGGGTCCTTGAAGAAGGACCCAAAATCAGTGTGCAGGCTATCCCAGGCACACCTTGGCAACGGAGCAGTCAACGGCCAGTCATGGCTGTGATGCCCCGTCACAGGGTCCCGTCGTGGTGTAATTAGCCTTGGGTGAAGTATGTAACTTTGGTAAGCCACTTTATCCATCGACGGAGGCCTGTGATGGCCCGTCGAGGCAGTGACGCCCGGTCAAGGGTGAGTCGTCACGCGCACCTGTTCCTGCGCAGGTGTTGCTGCCAAGCCAAGAGGTGAATTGTAAATTCACCCCACTTTTAAATTAAATGTTGGACGGTTATTTGAGGGTCTTATGGGTATTTTAATTAACTATATAAGTAGTTAACAACCTAAAGACTTCATTCTTCCAAATTGAAAACCCAAAACACTTAGAAAATATCCCAAACACTCCATTGAAGTCCAAATTGAAGAAGCAGCTTGGTGTGGCGTGTTGAGTGGAAATTCTTCATCAAAGTGAATAATTATCATCCTTGAGGTATGGATTTTGATCCTTGAAACTCGTTTCATCAAGGAGCCCAATCCTCAAGATGTTTTTCAAAGTTTTCTAAAGTGAATTGTCCAATTTCGGGATTCTACCATGGGTTCTTGCATAAATGATTTCTAAACATTGAATTATGATCTAATTGATATTGTATTGATGATTTTAACATAAATTACATATGAACCCATGTAAATTGATGAACCCTAGTTTTGACTACTTATTGGGTTACTTGATATTAAGTTAATATTGATGAATTGTTGTGTAGTTTCTTATGGGCTTTATAATGATATAAGAATTGTATTCAATTGATATCTAATTGATCTTAGATTGTTAAACCTAGATTGAATTTATGTAGATTCATTGGGTTTTATGGTTATTGCTTTGAATTATTGTTCATGGCCATGGGTAAGGGCCTTGTGATGTTGAATTGGTTGATTTAATTGGTTGATTTGGCATTGAATTGAAGTGTGGATGAGGGGATGAAGGTATGCTGACCCATTTTCTTTAATTTGATATTAATTATACTTCGATTCTATTGTGCTTGGTATGGTCCACTTATGGTGACGGTGTTATGTGTTTTAATTGCAATTGATGTGGCCTTGTCGGCGTTACTTTATGCAATATTATGAGCATGACCTTATTGGCAACTACTTGAAGTTATGTGGATATTTGTGTAGTTTGATTATGTGAAGCATGAAATTACCTATCTACATGTGAAGTTATATAGTCATGTATGTATTCTTCTGGTTATGTTGTCTTAAGTGATCACGTTAGACTTTGACTTGATATTATGAGAGTAGTGTAGGTTAAGTCTTGGTTATTCCTACTTGACTTTATGAGTCTATGTGGAGTATATTAATGATGTTATGATGATATATATGGTGACTTGAAGATGTTAGGTTATTTTAGAGGTGACTTGTATTATGTGTTAAAAGTGAAGTATGTGATGTCTTGTCTTGGTTGACTTGTATCTCTTGCTTGATGTATATATGATTATGGATATGTGATGTCTTGATTTAGGGTGTTATAACTCTTAGTCTTGAATGTATAAATGACATGTGACTTTAAATGATGTTATGAGAGTCTTTTATGTGCAAACCTTGACTTAAGGGGAAGGTTAAATTGATTGAAGTGTAAGCCGTAATGGTATCCTTCAAAGTAAAGGAATGATGGACTTAAGGTTAGTTGGCTGGAACGGCATCATATTAACACTTAGTAAAGTCATCATGAGCTTCTTATCACCATTGTGAGGTATCGCTAGTGGACCTTCCTTGATAGGGTAAATGTAATTGGGTTATGAACTAGATATGGAACCCTGTTATGTAAATCTAATGTATGAAATACTCTATGAGAAAGAAGGCTAGCACCGAGTGAGTATGGCAAGGGAAGTAGTTCTAGTTAAGTATGAGACTAGAATACAAAGAAGCCCTTCATATTCCTTAACCATGTGCCTACATGGGATGTGTCTAAGTTCTACCATTGTCAAGTAGAACAACCTCATCGGAGTAGGATAGAAATCCGGATTATATGTCTTGCTACTATGGTCTATGTCGTTTATTGCCTATTCTCATCATGTAGAATACCTATTAGCATTAGATAAGTTTATGAGGTTTAGGTTGTGGTATGAGACGCTATCTAGACATTGCACAATAGGCTTTGAAGGTGTTATGTGGAATTTCCTAGGTCTTGTCCAAGACCATTATGTGAGTGTCTTATGTGAAGTATTATGTGAGTGTGTTATGTGATGTATGAGTCTTCATGAACTAATGAACTAATGACCTATGTTGGTAACTATGTAAATGAATGAGTACCTAATCTAAAGTGGCTTAAGCATTCCTTAGCTAAAGTGTGAGGAGGGCATGGAAGGATGATCTCTTCATGTCTTATCTTTGGAAGTCTTGAGGATGACTCTAGTTAGGGAAGTTGGTTAATCTTGTTGACATGATCTAAGCTAAAGGTAGTCTTAAGGACTATTTAGATAATCTTGAAGAGGTCACTATGGACGTTATCTTCTTGATTTACTTAAGTAGGTCTTTTGATAGCCTTTGGGTAGAGAATGTCATATCACCTATGGTTGGTGATTTAGTGAGAATGATTCTACTATAAGGAGTCCATAGGGTCACTTGAGTGTGTGTAAGGTATTGTATGGGCGGTTCCTTCACATTTTACTTATGGGAGATTTATGATTCATGATTGGTAGAGAAATCTCACAATGATGTTTATGATTGCTTTGTATGTATGTAACTCATTGTAGGTAATCTTAAGGTTCGTTTAGGCACATCTAGAGAGGGTGTATGGGCGGTTTCTCTTTGTGTGACTTAAGTGAATCTTAGGATGACTTTAAGTGAGGGAATTACGTGCTAGAAGATGTTAAAAGGGAAGGCTAGGACTTCACTGTAACAGTGAATGGACTTCACTGTACAGTGAAGTGAACTCACTGTAAAGTGAGCTTTAAATTTATGAGTTTGGTTTTAATGTTATGTTATGTGTTTCTAAATGGATTAATGATGTTATTATGATTAAAATATGACTTGTAAAATGAAAAGATGCATATTTCCAATAAAGTCCATTTTCATGATTTTTATGCATAATGCCATACTTAGTACATGTGGTTGTACTAATTCCATGCTTTATTTTCTATCTATAGTTCTTAATAGGTGAAGATCTTTGTGAAGTGAAGACTTGGATATAGAAGGATCGTCCAAGGAGAAGTTGAAGTATGTCCTCAATTGACTCGAGGGCATATGTCTTTTATGTTTTCTTTGAAGTATTGTAATAGACTATGTCTTTCTATTTTCGTATTGAAGTATGGGACGTGTCCCAAGTATTCTTGTGTCTTAAGATGATGAAATTGAGACTTAGTGTTTTTCCTAATTTCTACTTATATGAAAGAGTTTAAAGACTTCTATATTGCTTTACTTAAAGTTTTAATTCCGCACTACTTTTCACTATGTATATGCAATGAATGATATGAAAGAGGCTTGTCTTAGAACTCCGAGAGTTCGACGACACCGGTTACAATCCAATATTGTACTCTAAATTCTAGGGTATGGTTTTGGGATGTGACATTCTGTGGGTGGACTTGCCGGATTTCGGCTTAACTCCGGCAACTTTCCGAAAAATATGAACACTAAAAGAAGTCTTTCAAAACCCAAAAAAAATCTGAAAATTACCACACATTTTTATCCACCCACCCATTTTTTTGACATAATCTAAACCTAAATAGAAAAAAAAATGCAATGGGCCAAAATGTGTGGGCATGGAATTGTGACCCAAAATTATCGGTGTAAGTTTTATCCGTATTTGAATAAGTTTTTAGATCATGCAAAATAGCAACATTAATATTAACAAATGTAACAAATAAAATTAATGTATATAAAAATTATAATGAACATAACTAATGACATGTAAAAATATAATTTTAAAACTAATTGATGAAATATCCTAAATTTTGATAAATAAAAATAATTATTGATAAACTTATTTTAAAATCATAAAAAAAAATCATTTTGAACTATTAAATAAAGAAAGCTTAAAAGTTATGAATTTTGAAAATGTTAGGCCAAAATTGGGTGTCAACATTTGTCCCTTTCGTTGTGTATGATTGATGAAAGAAATCGTGGACAACGAAAATTGAAAAATCCAATTTTGACCAAACACATGACCTTTGTAGAACAGTGCGGTGGAAATGTAGTGGAAGTCAATCCCGAACTCGCATCTAAAAGGTTCCACGCTGTGTTGTGTCCTTGTTGAAGTAGTCCGCACATGTGGCTCCACTGAGAGTGCATTCTCTGGGATGTTCTAAAAAAAACAAATATAAGACTCATTAGTATAGACAAAACTAAAAGAAAAAAGGGTAGCATCTCTTACGCTAAGATAAATGGAGATGATCCATCGGTAGGATATAAATACATGTCCATTGGTAGGACAAATGAAGATGATCCATCGGAAGGATTTGAATTATGTCCATCGATATGACGAATAAATGATCCATTGGAAGGATATAAATGCATGTATGTCCATCGGTAGGACAAATGAAAAAAGATGATCCATCGGTAGGATTTCAAATGTGTGTCCATTGGTAGGAAGAATGAAGAAAGATGATTCATTGTTAGGATTTTAAATATATATTCATCGGTAGGACGAATGAAAAACATTATCCATCAATAGGATTTTGAATGTATGTCCATCGGTAGGGCGAATGAAAAGATTATCCATCTGTAGGATTTGGAATGTATGTCCATCGTTAGGACAATGAGAAAGATGATCCCTAGATAGAATTTTGAATGTATGTCCATCGGTAGGACGAATGAAAAATTCTTTCAACGCAAGTTTCCACTAACTTGAACGTTGAAATGATAGGGTGCACATCCTTCACCACCGAATAAATGCGTCTTAAATGCAAATATCTTTTAACGCAAGTTTCCACCGACTTGATCGTTGAAAAGATATGATGCACATCCTTCACCACCGAATAAATGCGTCTTAAATGCAATGACTTTCTCAGCGAATGAGAAATGCAATGGCCCTCTTGGAAAAATAAAAAATGCAATGACCTTTTTGGTAAATTAAAAAATGCAATGACCCTCTTGGTAAATAAAAATGCAATGACCTTTTTGGTAAAGAAAATGCAATGACCTTTTTGGTAAAATAAAAATGCAATGACCTTTTTGGTAAATAATAAAATACAATGACCTTTTTGGTAAATAATAAAAAAATGCAATGACCTTTTTGGTAAATAAAATAAATGACCTTTTTGGTAAATAAAAAAAATGCAATGGCCCTCTTGGAAAATAAAATTAAAAAAATATAATTAAAACGCAAATGATGGATGACCCAATGATTTTCCACTGTTACGAGGTGGATGGATCGATGATTTTCCAACTGTAACGAGGTGGATGACTCGATGATTGTCCACTGTAATGAGGTGGATGACTCGATGATTGTCCAACTGTAATAAAGTGGATGGCTCGATGATTGTCCACTGTAACGAGGTGGATGGCTCGGGGATTGTCTACTGTGATGAGGTGGATGGCTCGATGATTGCCCACTGTGACGAGGTGGATGACTCGATGATTGTCGAACTGTAACGAGGTGGATGGCTCGATGATTGTCCAATGTAACAAAGTAGATGGCTCGATTATTGTTCAACTGTAACGAGGTGGATGGCTCGGGATTGTCCAACTGTAACGAGGTGGATGGCTCGATGATTGTCCAACTGTAACGAGGTGGATGGCTCGATGATTGTCTTGAAAGTGTCATCGCTTCAATGCTTTCACGTGTACCTATACTTAAAAAGAAATAATCAGTAGATACAATATCGCCTTAGCCAGCGACTTAATCAAGAAACCTTGAGAAAAGATTCTTTAAAAGAGAATATGTACAAAAGTATGACCATTTTAACACATGTGAGCAATCAACATTTTACTCTTGACCCTTTTATGTTTATTGTGACTCAATATTTATTGAGGATTTGTACGAGGAGTTGCTGGCTTGCCATGACAACGCTGAAGATTTGCACGTTGACATTGTGCTTCAAGCGCTAAATGATTTTTGAAGTTTCTATCAAGCTTCTCGCAGTATTTATCAGAATTTTTGAGGTCTTCCTAAAAAAGTTTGTCCAAGTTAGAACTTTTGGCAAATCTCAAAATAATCTTCAGTCTTGACTTGTTGGAGATAAAACTTTTATTGTGAATTTTTGAGATATTCTCAAAAATTTTGTCCCAGTTTTTATTGCAAAGAAAAATAATAATCACACTGGGTATATGACCGAGCCATCATGACGCCTACATATTCTGTTGAGTCAGGAATCACGTCAAATATAGTTCCAATCCTGTAGATGAAGAATACTACAAAGAATCTGAGACAATATCATCAGTAGAAAATGCACAATATAAACACGATGAAATAGGAAAATAATATTCCATGTGATATTCAAAGCCTAGAGATAAAAAACACATGTCACATTTTTGGGACGGATAATTCCATGAAGTAAAATAGGATTCTCACACATACAAGATTAACTTGATGACACTTTTTACAATAAACAACTCAAAAGGCAATTTTTTTTTTATAAAATGGAAAGATTCTAAAAAAAAAGGTTTTAAAAAATATTAAAGAATGAGTGCTTGCTCACTTTTTTTTTTTTTTTAAAATAAAGAATGTGATGAGACAGTCAAATGTTGACTACAATTGATACCAACAGTTAGGATTGCAGGCAAATCTCTTTTTTTATTCTCTTCTTTTTCTTCTCTAATTAATATCAAATTCAAGGTAATTCCTACAGATTCAAGTGGCACCTCAAACATACTTAAGGATCAACGAGTTTTGTTCATCTTACTCCAAACACAGATTTTGAATTGTATCAATCCTCATGTTTCAAGTGCCCTCACGACAAAGACTGGTCGTATTTCACACATATTTGAAACTTTTGATTTTAGGATTTTTTTCAAAGTGCACTCACACTCACAAGAATATTCAACGCATACAACTGTGATACCATATGCTTGACCATTATGTAAATCTCCACTAATGTGAGAACATTTGGAATGAGATCATGTAGGACTTGTCATTGGCTTGTAATGTAGGCTTAGGAATGGGTAGGATATTTATTTGGGATAAAAGTGACTTAATTCCTCCTTGAGCGTCACACAGAATTTGTGCTCTTAATGATTGGTACGCCTTTGACATCAGATCCTCTTCATTGTTCTCCCCCCTTTCGACCTCTTTTGAATTCTCATTTTTTGGAGCTTTTCCCTTCTTCTACTTTTTCAACCCCATTGTTTCGACTTCTTTTGATTCTTATTTTTTAGAGCTTTTCCCTTCTTCTCTTTTTTTTCTTTTTTTCACCCCCTTTGTTTTGACTTCTTTTGAGTATTTATTTCTTGGAGTTTTTCTTTTATTTAACTCCTTTTATATAAATTTTTCTCCATTTTTGTGGGAGTATTTTCCTTCCCACCTTTCATTGACCTTGTAAGAGTATTTTTGTCTTTCTTTATTTCTTTCACCTTTTATTTCTTCCTTTTTTTTTTCTCTAGAAGTCTTTTGATTCCTTGACTTTGGGAGACTGATATCTTTGCTTTTGTAAATTTCAAACATGGATCTTATCTTATAATTTGCACATTCTTGATGCACTCAAGAAGGTTGGGCCAAGAGAGGATAGTGTAAGGGTAGTGGTTAAGATGTGGTTGTTCAAAGAAAGGTTTCAGGTTCAAAGTGGGAAAACTACGGATTAATGTCATTTGGTAGGTTTTGAAAGGCACAATCGGGTCAAAGAAGGCCTACAATCCTTTCCTGAACCAAACCTTACTCAGGATTTCGCCTCGAAATACATCCAGGCCAAGTTCTAGATCAACAGTGCAATGCAATTTAATTTTGATCTAAAAGCTCTCCACACCATGCATATGAAATCATGAGGTTGGTTTTATTCTTATCTTGATTGCATGCATGAGAATTTTCAAGCGTCACAAAAGTACAAATGAGAGGTATGATACGCTCAAACTTACTTCTCAAATAAGAAGTAAAGCGGTCGTATCAAGTAAAGAACCCAACTAATGAGGTTGGGATCGATCCCACGAGGAAAATAGTTCAGACTTAACTTTATTCTATTATTACTACTATTTAGCCAACTATTTTCCAAGAAAACAAAAGACAAAAAGGGGTTTTTTTATTTCTGAATTAAAGAAAATGACTAGCTAAATTAAAGTAAACAACTAACAGATTCAAATCTCGGAGTTTAATCAATTAATAAAAGTAACTAGGGCTTAAGTGTTCTCCACAGGTTCCTAACTTGATAACTCTAACTATAACAATTCTTTCCTAGTATCTTGCATGTAAAGTGATAAGTTATGTATCTCTAAATCCTTGGTCCGGCATCTAGAAAATTTCACTCCGCACCTTGGTCCGGCTACGTGTGTTGCTATACTAACCCTTATCTTTACCTCATATTAAGCATTGTATTCGGTATTTGACTAAGTTATTACCTCGTACCAACCAATACTAGCCTATTAGATAGTCTACGCTAAATCTATGTTGATAATTCTTTTCCTAGTATCTACCTCCTTGGTTCGGCAAGTAGCATTAAGGCGAGTTCTAATGTTGGTCATCCGTTAAAAAGACTTCTACACGAAAGAATTATCAATACATGCAAGACACCATTCTAGAATTGTTATTTTAGTTAGATTTTACCTTGTTATTCACCCATGGTTCCCACAACCCTAGCTATGGAGTTTAGCTACCCATGGTCATAATTACACAATTCATATTTTTAATGGAAGAATTCATGCACTTACTTTAATGAGAAAGAATAAAATCCAGAATTTAACTTAATTAATCAACACAAAACACCAACAATCAATTCTCAAAAAAGTGTATCAATTACTGAAATTAATTCTTCAATACTTGAACAAGAGAACTAAAATTATCAAAAAGTCTAACCCCAAAAATGAGTTTTTTCGAACTATTTATAATAAAAACAAAACCTAATCAAAGAAGGATTCTATTTACTGAAAATCTGTCCAAACGCGTCTGGGTCGACGGACCTCGTGACGGACCGTCATGGACACGATGGACCGTCATGGCCTCCGTCGTCCCATACTTCACACATTCTTCTGCTGCTTTCTTTATTCCCCTCGACGGACAAGTATGACGGACCGTTCCAAGAATGACGGTCCATCGAGGGTCTACGTTACAGAATACTTAAACTTCTTGGAATTTGGGTACTGGGACTACTCTCTGATCATCACAACGAACAAGCAGGATGAACCGTCGAGGCTATGACGGTCCGTCATGCACTTCCGTAGTCGCACACTTGGTCAGACTTCCCCATCTTCCTTCAGCAGCTTCTCTATTCACTACGATGCCACCTACGAACCGTCACAGCCTCGACGGACCGTCATAAGCTCCGTAGGTGGTCTCTTCTGCATTTCTTGCTCAAAACTCCCGCGTTCATCTTTGGACAGATTTCCTGCAAATAAAGGGAAACTTACATAAAAAATCAATACAAAAAGGCTTTAGACACACACTAAACTTAAGGAAAAAGCATTAAAAGTACCATGAAACCACGGTACATCAAGACCCTCAACTTAAATTCGTTGTTTGTCCTCAAGCGACGCACTATGACTCACTACAAAGTCTTTGTACAAGAGTATCAACATTTTAGCTTTCGCAATCATTTGGCTATCAATCCCGATCATTCTCATTACGCTCATGCATGTTATCACTATTAGGCTTGAATCATGTGGAACCAGACCATGACACAGACTCACTACGCACTGACACCTATCCTCTTCAATTTCTCACCGAGGTGCTAATATTTCCGGTATTGCAACTAGTGTCCTCTTTTCATAACACATCCTCATTTTTCACACAATGATTTCAATTTGAGTATAAGGATTACTGTTCAACACTCACTCTCAGAACAAATTCACAACTCATTTATACATATTGCCATAAGCTTGCCCTTATTTTCACTGCTGTAAGTTTGCCATACAACTCTTAGGATCACAACAGGACTTTCTTAGCTTGTAACATAGGCTCAGGGTCAGGTAGGGTATATTTAGGTATACTTTAGTGACTTGTTGCCCTCCTTGACATATCGGCTAAGCGTACCACCTTTTTATCATTTTATTTTGCCCTATTTCTCAATTTTCTTTTCACCTTGCTACTTTCCCTTTCTTATCCTTATGTGTAAGTAACTTTTCTCTTTTCTTGTGTTTATTTTGCTTCATATTTATGCTTTATTCATATATTTTTTTTTTAGTCACTTCTGTTTTTGTTCTTTCTTTCTCTTCATTCTTTCAACCCCACTTTCCGGGGTTTTCCTTATAACAGCCACCCTCAACTCATGATTTTGCCATGAGTCAAGGTTCACAATACCCATGGTTGGGTCAGGGCCAAAACAAGGTTGCTTTCTGCATTAGCCACCTTCAACTTATGCTTTTGGCATAAACTGAGGTGCACATGTCCAAGGAGGGACCAGGGCCAACACATTCCCAGAGAAGATCATTTGGGGTAAAAAAGAAAGATCTATTTTAAGCTCAATTCATTTGGATCAAAAAGGGATTAACTTCATTTGGTTTTCTGTTATTTTAAGGCTCAAGATTGACTATTTCGAACAAGGGCCTATGATCCTTTCCTAATTGTTTATTTCGGCTTACTTTTAGCAAGACTAACCAGGCAAGTTCTAGATCAGTATCAATGGTGGATCATTCAAATTTTCCTCACACTCACTTGATATCTCGTTACACTACCAGATTATCAGACACCTAGTTCGAGTCTTAGATTCAGGGTCATGCAGTAGTGTATCTCTATGTCATGCTTAGGGCCACACATTTATCAATTGCTATGCCTAGTCATTGCATCATATTCATTACATCGGGATATCATTTCAGTTTTAGCCATCATGCTTCAGAGTTATACTATGTACACAAGATATAAACATGCCGGTTCAACAATAAAAGTAATCAGTCTCTTGGGAAAAAAGAACACAGGCAAGAAAACCCCAAGAGAGGATCGTGAATTGGGCTACTCAGACTTCACCCTAACATTCACTTTCCATTTACCCCACCCCCAACAAAAAAGATATGCAATTGTCCCCAATGCATAAAAAAAAAAACTAAAGTACGTGAATGGTCGGTGAAGCAAACCTGAGGCGCAAAGCGCCGGCGATCAACAAACTGGTTGGTCCGGTTCCCCGGAACCCACTCCCTCCGTAGTCTGGACACCCTCAATAGTGTCCTCAGCAGCAACAGCACTATCAGTAGTGCCTCTCGCTGTATCCACAACTCTGGAGCTAGACGCCCCGGCAGCTAACTCTACAGCCCTCAACGTACGGGCCTCCTCGTCAGCAATCGAGGCTCTCCTCGCAGCCTCCATCTCGCGGCGCTCCTTCTTCCTCGCCCTAGCCTCATCCTCCTCTCGACCCCTGCTCCTCTTGGCATGCTCTCGTGGGGTAGGTGGTGGATCATTAGAAGTGGAAAATAGAGCAGTCATCACTGTGTCCTCAGTAGACTCTGCAGAAGGGGCCTCAGACTCAGGCACCCTAGCCTCTAAGATCGTATCAAAATCAGCCCGCAAACTCTCAATCGCAGCCTGAATGGTCGACATGTCCACCGGAGGTGCTGGTCGGGCTAGCACCCGCAACTCAAAAGCGTCTAAGCGCTGATGAACCTCTGCGATCTTCCTCTCAGTGTGATGTGCCATCTTGCGCTCCATGCGCTCATCTGCCTCAGCAATAGACCTCTGCATCCAAGGATGGATGTGATGCAGAAGTGTGGCCATCTGCGCCTCGAGTTTCTAGACCCTAGCAAGTGGGACCAGAGTGGCGGAAGGAGTCAAGCGAGAGAAGCTTGGGGCAGTGCTACTACCCGGGATAGACTCGACCGGGGTAGTGTCAGTGGGTGCAGAAGCAGCCTGGGAAGCTGCTTGAGCATGCTCTATAGTATCTGCCAGGTTCTCACCAAGTGAGGCCACCTCCGGGCGGGGCCCTCTTCGTGGAGCCAACTCATTGGCCTCATCCCTGATGAGGCTGATGTCAACATTGCCCTGCGGGGTCTTGAGCTGATCAATGTGCCAGATGGGCACACCTGCGGACCTGCATAAAGAGAAAATCATGCACGGAAAAGGGTAAGTAGTGGTGACCTTGAAGGCCCTCTCGTGCATGACCGCCTGTAGAAGCCAAGCGAAGTCAACCTCAAACCCTGCCATCATCACTGCTATCAGAACTGCGCGATCCCATGTAACTATATTATCTGCAGCAGTGGGGGAGAGGCAGTGGCGTATGATCAACCATAGAAACTTGGCCGTGAAGGTCAAGTTAGCCTTCCTGATGGCTCCCTTCGGCTCCATAACCCAGTCGGCAGCCTCTCCATCAATGGATAAGTGGTGGGCCATCCACCTCTTGGTGGTCTCTCTCAGCGATGGATCACGCAAGAACCGGCCCTCTTTAATAATTTGCCACCGGTAGTCGAACTCGGTGGTGAGAGTGGTCCTGGTGGCGTCAACATCCTCGCCGTACAGATACCGGTGGATGGCTGGCAGGGAGATATCGACATGTATGTCGCAGACTCTGACATGATCAAGTGGGGCCTGTTTGGCGGGGGCAGCCCGCCTGTCGATCTGTGATCGGAGAGTAGCCACATAGGAGGCGTAAAACTCTCGGACCAACTCCTCACCACGAGCCGTCCACTCTAGTCGGTGTCTGGTGAAGAGGGTGTGGATATCCAGCATGGTGGGAAGACTACCAGTAAGGACCCGCCTCTCCAGTGTAATGGTCCGTGTCATGACGCCCTTATCATTTAGCAGCTTGGCGTCTGAATACACTTGGTATTGCCCGTCGACACACCACCGGTTGGGCTGGTCGACAACCGGGGTAGGAACTCCAGTCGGTGAGCCTGGGGTGAAATCAGTACTGTCAGCCTCATCCGCCGAGGTAGATTGTGCAGCTGTGGCGTGTGCAGAGGCTTCTGCGGACCCGAAGGCTTCCTTCGACCAAGAAACTCCTAAGGAGACAGACGCTCCTTCGTCTGGGGCAGCTGACCCAGAAGGTGTGCCGGTCAGTGTTCGCTCCTCATCAGACTGGGAGGCAGTGACTACGCCGGACGCCACATTTTTGGGCGTCGCTCTGGTTGCACGTGCAGCTCGTGCTGGAGTGGCAGTGCCTGGGGGCACGTACTCGGGATCATGCTCATCATCCGACCCTATAACTAGTCGGGCAGAAAGGCGACAGATTTGGAACGCCCACGTGCATAAACGCGATCTTGTTTCGATGCCATGAGAGGTGGTACCTGTAAAGAATCATTATTAGTACTAGAAGGAGCAAACAAGACGATAAAAAATGAGACAAAATACACATATAATCAAAGCAGTAATGACAGCTCTGTAGTTGCAGTGAAACACGACGGACCAGGTGACGGCCCGTCGTGAGTATGACGGACTGTCATGGGGTCCTTCATGTAATACTTAACAATATAGACTCTCAGAAGGAAAGTCTCTGACCGGTACGACGGTTGTGCAGGACGGACCATCATGGGTACGACGGTCCGTCATGGATGTCCGTCAGTGGACACTTAGAAAAAGTATGGAGACCCTTAGGACAGGGGTCTCTGACTGGTACGACGGTTGTGCAGGACGGACCGTCGTGGGTACGACGGTTCATCGTGGGTACGATGGTCCATCGTGGATGTCCGTCAGTGGACACTTAGAAAAAGTATGGAGACCCTTAGGACAGGGGTCTCTGACCGGCACGACGGTTGTGCAAGACGGACCGTCGTGGGCATGACGGTCCGTCGTGCATGTCTGTCAGTGGACACTTAGAAGAAGTATGGAGACCCTTAGGATAGGGGTCTCTGACCGGCACGACGGTTGTGCAGGACGGACCGTCGTGGGTACGACGGTACGTCGTAGATGTCCGTCAATGGACACTTAGAAAAAGTATTGAGACCCTTAGGACAGGGGTCTCTGACCGGCACGGCGGTTGTGCAGGACGGACCGTCGTGGGCATGACAGTCCGTCACATGTGTCCGTTGGTGGACACTTAGAGAAATTTTGAGACCCTTAGAACTGGGGTCTCTGACAACCATGACGGTTGTGCAGGACGGACCGTCGTGGTTACGACGGTCCGTCATCGGGGTCTTGTTCTGTCATTCAGAGACAAAATTGGGGGATGCCACAATCATCCCAAGTGATTCAAACCAAAGACTCAATATTAACCTACATCTTTCTAACCCAAATACCTATCAAACTTACTATGCTAAAGCACCAATTTCTCGAGTTTTAACAAGGCAAATCGTGGGACTAATAACCTAGGTCAAATAAGAATGGGTCAAAGATCAAAGACCCACCAACAAGAAATATGCTAATAGTAAATTAAAAACAATAATGAAGTGCAAATGGGTAGAGTTCAGAAACACATACCCGGAAAGAGGAGAAAACAAAACGCAAGTGAAGCACCCAACTATGAAAATGAGAATCACAGCCGCAAACTCCGACCAAGAAAGGAGATTGGGGAGGGGGAAAGTGAGAATGTGGGGATTTTGGGGATGGAAGGAAGTTGAAAAGGGAAGAAATGGGAGAAAGAGGGAAAGAAACGGTTGAATGAAGGGGTGGGGAGTTTAAAAAAGGTTTAAAACTTTTAAAATTCCACAGCCGGGTCGGGTCGGGTTGCTGGATAATGAAGCGATGAGACCGCGACGATGGTCCATCACAGATGTGACGGTCCGTCATAGGTGCCGTCGCATGTGCCCTAATATTTCAAAGCAATAAAAAACGTACCTGGCACGACGGATTCATGCGACGGTCCATCGCAAGCGTAACGGTCCGTCGATGTATCCGTCAGTGAATGTGGCAGAGTAATTTTCTGCAGAATTTCCTGGTGATATGCTACCTGAAAATTTAAAACCCATTAGTAGAAAAATGCTACCATTACTAGAAAGAAAACTATAATTTGGTTAGATGATACATATTGGGTTGCCTCCCAACCAGCGCCTAATTTAACATCGTGGCACGACTGAGGACACTCGATTAATCAGGCTTCATCAAGATGGTATGCCTCAATCACTTCATTCGCCGATTCTGCATGCCCTATATAGATTTTTATTCGTTGTCCATTCACCTTAAATCGCACGCCTTTCTTGTTTTCCAACTCAACCGCTCCATGAGGGAATAGTTGAGTGATCAAGTAAGGGCCAGTCCATTTAGACTTGAGCTTGCCCGGAAACAAGCGCAACCTAGAATTGAATAAAAGCACCGAATCCCCAACCATAAACTCTCGTTTCTCAATTTTTAGGTCATGGTACTTCTTTATCTTTTCTTTGTAGAGGTCTGAGCTTTCATAAGCTTTTAGGAGAAATTCATCGAGTTCATTCAACCCATTTAACTGTTGTTCTGCAGCTTCGCTCCAGTCCATTTTTAACTTCTTCATAGCCCACATGGCTTTATGCTCTAATTCAACCGAAAGATGACAAGCTTTCCCATATACAAGTTGGTATGGGGACATACCTATAGGAGTCTTATACGCTGTCCGGTAGGCCCAAAGAGCATCATCAAGCCTCCTTGACCAATCCGTTCTACTATCATTCACTGTTTTTGACAAAATCTATTTGATCTCCCTATTTGACACTTCAACTTGCCCACTAGTTTGAGGATGGTAAGGAGTGGCCACATTATGGCGAACCCCATATTTCTCCAATAATCCCTTGAACAATTTGTTGCAAAAGTGGGATCCCCCATCACTAATAATTGCCCGTGGGGTACCAAATCGAGAGAATATATTCTTTTTCAAGAACGCAGTGACACTCTTCCCCTCATTGTTTGCGAGGGCGATAGCTTCCACCCACTTAGATACATAATCAACTGCTACTAAAATATACTTCATTCCATGAGAACTCACAAACGGACCCATAAAGTCAATACCCCAAACATCAAATAACTCAATCACAAGAATGGGGTTTAGAGGGAGCTCTTGCTTTCTTGAAATGCCGCCATCTCTTTGGCATCTGTCACATGCTTTGGTGAACTCATGAGCATCTTGATGAATAGTTGGCCAATAGTAACCACATTGTAAGATCTTATGAGCAGTCCGGATACCACTAAGATGGCCACCAAAGGGTGAGGAATGGCATGCCTCTAAAACACTCAACATCTCAACTTCTGGCACACAACGCCGAATAAGCCCATCAGCACAACTCCGATATAAGTATGGTTCATCCCAAAAGAACTTCTTCACATCGTACATGAACTTTTTCCTTTGATGAAAGGACAAGTTCGATGGAACAATATCACTAGCTAAATAATTCGTAAAATCTGCGAACCATGGAATCAAGTCTTGTGAGGCAGCCAATACATGCTCATCGGGGAACGTGTCATCAATATCAGTCTTATCCCCTAACTCTCTCATAGCTTCTTCTTCTAGATGGGATAAGTGATCAGCAACTTGATTTTCAGTCCCTTTTCTATCCCTTACCTCAAAGTCAAATTCTTGCAGTAGTAATACCCAATGAATAAACCTCGGTTTCGCATCCTTCTTTGCCATCAAATATCTCAAGGCTGAATGGTCAGTATGCACTATAACTCTAGTACCTAGCAAATAGGAGCAAAATTTTTCAAAAGCAAATACTACTGCAAGGAGCTCTTGATCAGTTACTGTATAGTTCTTCTGAGCTTCATTGAGGGCTTTACTAGCATAGTAAATGGGATGAAGAATTTTGTCCCTTCTTTGTCCCAATACCACACCAAGGGCAACCCCACTAGCATCGCACATCACCTCAAATGGACTGCTCCAATCCGGAGAAATAATGATAGGTGCAGATACCAATTTTTCTTTTAGCTCGCCGAATGCTTGAAGACAGGATTCATCAAAATAAAATTTACAATCTTTCTCCAGCAGTTTGCACAACGGATGTGCAATTTTTGAGAAATCTTTGATGAATCTCCTATAAAAACCTGCATGCCCAAGAAAGCTTCTCACACCTTTTACAGAGATAGGTGGGGGAAGTCTCTCTATTACCTCGACTTTGGCTAGATCAACCTCTATGCCCTTTTCTGAAATGCGATGACCCAAAACAATACCTTTTTTCATCATGAAGTGGCATTTTTCCCAATTGAGTACTAAATTGCAGTCTTCACATCTCTTAAGAACCTCAGATAAATGGCTCAAACACCGCTCGAATGATTCACCAACCACAGAAAAATCATTCATAAAAACCTCAATAGTATCTTACACCATGTCGGAAAATATCGACATCATACATCTCTGAAATGTGGCGGGTGCATTGCACAACCCAAACGGCATTCTCTTGAACGCAAAGGTCCCATATGGACAAGTAAAGGTGATTTTCTATTGATCTTCTGGTGCAATAGAAATCTGATTATACCCCGAATAACCATCAAGAAAACAGTACCACCCTTTTCCAGCAAGTCTATCCAACATCTGATCCATGAAGGGCATAGGAAAATGGTCTTTTTCGGTCCATGCATTTAATTTCCGGTAATCCATACACACCCTCCATCCAGTCACTGATCTCATTGGAACAAGTTTATTTTTCTCATTGGGGACCACAGTCATTCCCTCTTTCTTAGATACACACTAAACAGGGCATACCTAACTACTATCGGCGATCGGATATATTACTCCGGCATCCAACCATTTAATGATTTCCTTCTTCACGACCTCTTGCATAGGTGGATTTAAGCGTCTCTGGTACTCAATACTTGGCTTATGATCGGGCATGAGTTGGATTTTATGAGAACAAATACCAGGAGGGATCCCAATAATGTCCGCAATAGTCCACCCAATAGCTCTTTTGAACCTTTTTAGCACTTTCACCAAACTCTCAACTTGTTGTTCATTCAGGTCTGATGCAATGATTACGGCAAAGTGTCACCGTTTCCTAAGAATTCATACCTGAGATGAGGTGGAAGCGCTTTTAGTTCTAACTTTGGAGCCTCCTCTATAGATGGTTTCGCGGGTGGCGACTCGCGATTCTTCATGTCTAGCTCATATTTCTTCGGTTTAAACCGAACATTACCACGATCAAGAGCAGCGACTAATGACCCATATTCTTCAATGTAATCATTATCAAAATTCATTATCACTGCCGCCAGTGCTTCTGCACCTAGAAGTTCTTCTATTTTTGTCTCGGGTGACTTACCAACTTTGTAGGATATAGCAGATACCGATTGGAGCTCCCCAATTCTGCCTCATGGACCTACAAATGTTGAAGGTCACTTCTTCATTATTCAACCGAAATTTCATTTGCCTCTTTTCCATATCAACTAAGGCTCTACCCGTAGCAAGGAATGGTCTCCCAAGAATAATAGGCACCTCAAAATCGACTTCACAATCAAGAATAACAAAATCTACCGGAAATATGAACGACTCCACTTTAACTAGCACATCGTGGAGTATCCCTATAGGCCTTTTTACTGTTCGATCGGCCATCAGTAGCCGCATCGCAGTGAGCTTTGGATCACCCAAACCCAACTTCTTGTAAATCGAGAGGGGCATGAGATTTATGCTTGCCCCCAGATCACATAGTGCTTTCGCAAAATGCAATAACCCGATTGTACAAGGGATAGTGAACGCACCCGGATCTTCTTTCTTCTGTACTAAAGATCTTGTAGCAATAGCACTACAATGCTGCATTCTATCATCATCCTCAAAAGTGACCGATCTTTTCTTTGTAACCAGATCTTTCATAAACTTGGCATAACCAGGCATTTGTTCGAGAGCTTCTACCAAAGGGACATTGATAGAAAGCTGCTTCAACATTGTTATAAAATGCCGATATTTACCATCCTCGGTCTTTTTCACTAACCTTTGAGGAAAGGGTGGTGGTGGTCTAGGCATGAGAGTTACCTTTTTAGGCATTTCAACATCTTTTTCAGTGTTATCTTCTACTTCATCACTAACCTCTACCACTTTATCATTATCTCTCATCATCTTTTCCACAATAGATGGCATAGGTGGGTCAATGGTTTGCTTACCACCCCGAGTAGTAATTGCCATACAGTGTCCATCATTTTTCGGATTTTGGACAGTGTTGCTAGGGAGAGTGCCCGGTTGCCGTGTGTTCACAGTCGCAAATAATTGGGACATTTGCAACTCAAGCTGCTTAATCGATATTGCATGTGTATCGACTTTTTGCCCAATACCCTCTACATCACTCCTTAACTCTTTCGTGTACTCATCACTAGCATCGAACCTCCTCATCATTTGTGCAACATATCCTCAACTCGCGCCATACTACCTCCACCATCCCTAGGAGGAACTTCACGATTTTGAGGAGGAACATAAGGCCCACTCCTATCATTTCTGTTACCATAGTTACCCCTGTTGAAGTTGTTGTCGCGGCTGTAATTTCCATCACGGACATAATTACCCTCACGGTTATAGTTACCATAGTTCCGACCTTGGTTCCCTTGACCTTGGCGCCAATTCTCCTGATTGGAGCCTTGGGCATTCGGTCGGGAACCCCCCGTCTGATCATTTACTGCATAGCTATCCTCCTCATAATAATATTCATCAGTTGGTGGTGGTGGTTTAGACAAGTAGTTCACTGCATTTATCTTTTCTGCACCCCCAGTGACATGTTTTAATTCCAACCCAAGCTCAGTTCTCATCTTTGCCATCTCTTCACGAATCTCATCTGTGGCTGGGTTGTGTGTGGATTGCACTGCAAAGGTATTTCTCCCCGTATCTGACTTCCTAGTACTCCATGCTTTATTATTCCGAGAGATTTTCTCTAACTTTTCGGCAATCTCAGCATAAGGACACTCCCCATAAGAACCACCTGCTATAGTATCCAATACCGCTTTATTATTATCATCCTGTCCCCGATAGAAGTATTATTTCAGTGACTCATCATCTATGCGGTGATTGGGGACACTTCTCAAAAATGAAGTGAACCTATCCCAAGAACTGCTAACTGACTCTCCTGGTAGTGCCACAAAGTTGTTCACTCTGTCTTTGTGATTTAGTTTCTTGGAGACCGGGTAGTAACGTGCTAAGAAAATGTCCCTTAGTTGGTTCCAAGTGAAAATTGAGTTATAAGGGAGCTCAGTGAACCAAATAGCAGCCTCTCCCGTCAGTGAGAGAGGAAATACTCTTAACCCTATTACATCCAAATTCAAATCAGGCCTCCCTACACAGCTTTTACACACTCCCTCACCTTAGCTATATGGGCATGTGGGTCCTCAGAAGGTAGCCTTGAAAACAAACCTCTAGCAGTGAGCATTTGCATTAGACTACTAGTTACCACAAAGGTGTGACCTTCTGGTAGAGGGGGAAAGACAAGTGGCCCATCAGAGTCTGCAATATTATCATAACCTCTGTAGTATTCCTGAGGATGTGGAGCGGGATTTTGTCCCCTTTGTGCATCTTGACCAGGATTATCAGGTAATAATCGACCATGAGCATCAACTGGAGCTGGGATGTTCTGGTTTGGATCATCATCATTTATACCCAAGTTTCGATTCATATTGCATAGTGTACGCTCTAACTCGTGATCGTAGGGAAACAAGGGTTCTCTTCCTCTCCGTGTATTTGGCATACAAGGAAGTTAGTTCTGCAAGAATAAAAAACAACAGAAAAAGTAAAATCAGGAAAATATTGACTAAAATTTAGTAATAAGTTTAAGTTAATCTAAAAGCTACTTTCGCCGGCAGCGGCGCCAAAATTTGATACGCTCAAACTTACTTCTCAAATAAGAAGTAAAGCGGTCGTATCAAGTAAAGAACTCAACTAATGAGGTTGGGATCGATCCCACGAGAAAAATAGTTCAGACTTAACTTTATTCTATTATTACTACTATTTAGCCAACTATTTTCCAAGAAAACAAAAGACAAAAAGGGGGGTTTTTATTTCTGAATTAAAGAAAATGACTAGCTAAATTAAAGTAAACAACTAACAGATTCAAATCTCGGAGTTTAATCAATTAATAAAAGTAACTAGGGCTTAAGTGTTCCCCACAGGTTCCTAACTTGATAACTCTAACTATAACAATTCTTTCCTAGTATCTTGCATGTAAAGTGATAAGTTATGTATCTCTAAATCCTTGGTCCGGCATCTAGAAAATTTTACTCTGCACCTTGGTCCGGCTACGTGTGTTGCTATACTAACCCTTATCTTTACCTCATATTAAGCATTGTATTCGGTATTTGACTAAGTTATTACCTCGTACCAACCAATACTAGCCTATTAGATAGTCTACACTAAATCTATGTTGATAATTCTTTTCCTATTATCTACCTCCTTGGTCCGGCAAGTAGCATTAAGGCGAGTTCTAACGTTGGCCATCCGTTAAAAAGACTTCTACATGAAAGAATTATCAATACATGCAAGACACCATTCTAGAATTGTTATTTTAGTTAGATTTTACCTTGTTATTCACCCATGGTTCCCACAACCCTTGCTATGGAGTTTAGTTACCCATGGTCATAATTACACAATTCATATTTTTAATGGAAGAATTCATGCACTTACTTTAATGAGAAAGAATAAAATCCAGAATTTAACTTGATTAATCAACACAAAACACCAATAATCAATTCCCAAAAAAGTGTATCAATTACTAAAATTGATTCTTCAATACTTGAACAAGAGAACTAAATTTATCAAAAAGTCTAACCCCAAAAATGAGGTTTTTCGAACTATTTATAATAAAAACAAAACCTAATCAAAAAAGGATTCTATTTACTGAAAATCTGTCCAAACGCGTCTGGGTCGACGGACGTCGTGATGGACCGTCATGGACACGACGGACCGTGGCCTCCGTCGTCCCATACTTCATACATTCTTCTGCTGCTTTCTTTATTCCCCTCGACGGACAAGTATGACGGACCGTTCCAAGCACGACGGTCTGTCGAGGGTCTCCATTACAAAATACTTAAACTTCTTGGAATTTGGGTACTGGGAATACTCTCTGATCATCACGACGAACAAGCAGGACGAACCATCGAGGCTATGACGGTCCGTCATGCACTTCCGTAGTCCCACACTTGGTCAGACTTCCCCATCTTCCTTCAGCAGCTTCTCTATTCACTACGATGCCACCTACGGACCGTCACAGCCTCGACGGACCGTCATAAGCTCCGTAGGTGGTCTCTTTTGCATTTCATGCTCAAAACTCTCGCGTTCATCTTTGGACAGATTTCCTGCAAATAAAGAAAAACTTACATAAAAAATCAATACAAAAAGGCTTTAGACACACACTAAACTTAAGGAAAAAGCATTAAAAGTACCGTGAAATCACGGTACATCAAGGTACCAAAAGAACCTATGGTTACCAAAAATTCAATCTTTTTCATTATATCGATTATTTTTACATGATCCTAACTGCATTGGTCCAAAGTAAGTTGAAGACATGACTATTATGATATATACACAATCTTTTTTGAAAGAATGAATACCGAACCCAAAAAGGACTGCCTACGTATCTCATTAAGATGATAATCAGGTGTGCGTAGTTCATGCAGATATGACTTCGAAAATATGCACAAACTAATTTATTTTATTTTTTACTTTTTTGAAGAAAATATAATAATAATAATACCGAACCCAAGAAGGGCTGCCTACGTATCTCATCGAAACGAGAATCAGGTTCGCGTAGTTCGTTCAGAGATGACTTGAAAAATATGCACAAACTATTTTATTTTATTTTTTTACTTTTTTAAAAATAATACCGAATCCAAGAAGGGTTGCCTACGTATGTCACCGAAATGAGAATCAGGTTCTCGTAGTTCATTCAGATTAGACATATAATAATTTAAAGATTTAGACAAACTCAAAGAAATTCCTAGGTCTAGCGCCACTAAAATTTGTAGTCATGAAGTATTTTTTGACCTTTTTGTTTTCCGCACCAATATGTTTTACAGACTCTTAATCATCAATCTTTATACTGTCTGTTGAATGTAACCTAAGAAATTCTACAGTAATGACTTGTTGTACTCTTTTTGAATGTTTTCTTGGAACTGTGTCTCCTTCTAATTTTTCACGAGATTCAGACATTGTTATGACCATCCCCGACTATCGACGGGAATGGTTTTCCTAAAAAAATAAGAAATGTGTGAAAGCAAGGTCATAATAATAAAAACAAAACAAAATAAAGAAATGTAACTTCATAGTCAAGGACTCCCCTGATTTGCCCTTTTGGACTTGATATTGATATCTTGTGAAATACAAAGACTGAGATTTCACGAATCCTCTTGTCCGTTGCGACTTCGGACGAACAATGACTTTCAAATTCTGACATAAATCAACCTCTAACTTAAAGGGAAGAAAGACTCAATAGGTAAAAGTGTTAGCTTTTGTTCATGATGGGCAATGCAAATATCACAACAAGAATTAATTAACACATAAGCACTATTTTTAATGAAAGACAAACTCAATTATATCACATAGCATACAAACAATTATTACGCGTCCTATACAAATACGTGACCCTTTTATGCCAAGGGTGGGCCTATCGATCTAAAGGATGTATTACGCAATTTGACAACTTTCCATTGTCCCCCAAAACGCTTAGTACAATTTTATGAATATTCAAATATTATTACAAAATAAGGGGGAAATAAAAAATAAAGGACACAAATAATCAGTCTCACGCAGGAGAACGATCATAAACTAAGCCTTTGTGGAAGGTACTTCTTCTTGAACTTGTTGTCATCTTCAATTGTCAACACTTTTGGATGGAATGATAACTTGTGAAGAATTGGATTTGACAAAAATAGACTATTAAAATAACTCTCTAATCAGATGGACCATGGTTTGTCAAATGTAGTATACATCCTTCAAATTACACATAATTATGATTGTCCGTTTAGGCCGGAGGCCATTATGGACTGAAGGTGGTCTTTCTAATGGACCCAACACGCCTTGGGTGTTTGGGTCATCTTAGGTCAATGCGCTAAAATTGGAATTTGGTTTTGCTCTACGCTAGTCGACTAAGAATTGGTTTAGAAATAACGGTTACCCGAGTCGGACAAACAACGGGGTGAAGTTAATAAACTACGTTGTATGACCGCAAGCCAACTATTCATTTATTACTTTCAAAAAAATTAGACTTGTGTGTTTTCTGAAGGACAGTCGTGGTAAGCCACGTAACGCCTTTGTCCTAATGCATTCTATTTGCAAGTGCAATGACAATATACCTATAAGAAAATAAATAATGAATAAACAACAAATACAATATAAAAATAATCATCGAAATATAAAATTTACAAGTATAACACAATAAAAGAAAATTTTCCTCAATTTGAAAAATGGAATGCACATTGGTTAGAACCTCTCTGTTCCCAACGGAGTCACCATTCTGTTTACATCCCTACTCTATTCAAATAGGGCGAAAAACCGCGGTAACTCAAAAAATAATTAATTGATTCAATTTTTAAAGAATTTAAGTTATGAACGAATTTTAAAGGAGTCGCCACCTAATTTTAGGAAAAAAATAGGAAATCAATTAAATATCTACGAAACCATTAGTTCTAGGTAAGGGGTTCAAGTTATTCCGAGGGGAAGGGGTTAGGCATCCTTCGGAATCCATAAATATGGGTCCCGACTGAATTCATTTTTTTTCAAATTGCAGAGGAGAATAAAATAATGTACAAGTATAATAAACATTCAATATACACAAATAACAAAATAAGAAAATATAAGAAACGACCTAAAGTTTGCCTAACGTCAATATATACAAAATATTGAATAAAAAGTATGATTTGAACTACATTCGAATAATTTCAAGGAGATGCACCTCCGGGTACCTGTAAAGACACTTAGTAAAAGAGTTAATACTAAATAAATATAAATAAAAATGAATAACTCAAATAATAACTTAAAAATAAAAATCCGTCTTATTAACATGGGAGACTTTGAAAATCGACGGTAATTTCTTCATCGGTCATTTTAACAAGTAAATAATATAAACTTAATTAAATTTCCGTCTTTTAAAATGTGGAGGCGTCTAAACCCGACGGAGAGATTTTTCATTGGTCATTTTAACAAGTAAATAATATAAACTTAATTAATTTTCCGTCTTTTAAAATGTGGAGGTCTCTAAACTCAACGGAGAGATTTTTCATTGGCCATTTTATCAAATAATTTAAATAAGACTAGTGATGAAAGTTAAACAAAAAAAAGAAAAAAAATAAACAAAAGAAATAACAAGCTAATGAACTTGAACAGTAGCAATTTGCTAAACTAAAACTAAGAAAACCTCAACTACCAAACCATAAAGACTATGTAACTAAGCTAAAATAAATATTTAACTAACGAAACGCACATAATTAATGAAAAAATAAAATAACATACAAATGACCAGACAAATATAGATATAATATATAATAAGTATAGCTAAAAGAACCTTCGATACTACTATCACTTAGAACTAATAAAAAAAACATAACCAACAATAATCAAAGTACTCAACATAACAATCAAAATAAAAACAAAATCATAAATGCTATAAGAATAATAACAAAAACTGACAAGAAAATAGTACAACAAATATCAAATAGACTATGAAATGAATAATGAAAAAGATAAATAATTGGATAGCCAATATTAAATAAAAATCAACAGAAAATCTCAATAACATTAAAATACGTCAAGAACTTAAAGAACAACAAAAACGATAGAACCAGTTAATAGAAATATGAACTAGACAGTGATAAAATAAAGGTTACCGGAGTTTGCTGGAAAACATAGATCCGGTCGCTCAGAAACAGAGAAAGATTGAGGTGTTGTAGATTGATTTCCGCCGGCTGGAGTTCTGGTGAAGTGAAGACTAGCTCATGGGTGGAGCTCATGTTGTCACTGTCTGGTGCTCGCTGGAAAGCGAGTGGAGTAATGAGATTTTGGGTCTGATTTTTGCCAGAAATGGAAATCTAACACCTGCAAAACAAACAAAAATAAAAGGGGTAAAGGGTAAGGGGTCTGGTTCGTTAGCTCCGGTTCATCGGAGCTTTGAGCTCCTCACCGAAGCGGCTCGTTGCAGCGAGCAAAAGAGGAAATGGGTATGGGGTTTGTGGTGGCTTTGCTGGAAAAATAGAGACAGTGGTGGAATGGGTGGTTGTTGGTTGTTGCTTGGTGTTGTTTTTGGTGGGTTTCTGGTCGTTTTGGGTTCGTTTATGGTGGTGAGAAGATGGGTGTTGGTTGGGTAATGACGGCTTGGTTGCTTCTGCCAGAAAGGGAGAAAATGAGCGAGAAAGAAGAGGTTGTGAGTCTGGTTGGAGAAGAAGATAACAAAGCTGGTTTCTGATTGTGTTGGCGTGGTGGAGTTCACCGGAAAAAATGGAGAAAGGAACGGGTTAGAGCAACTGGGGTCTTTTTGGGGTGGACTTTCCGGATTTCGGCTGAACTCCGGCAACTTGCCAGAAAATATGAACACTAAAAGAAGTCTTTCAAAACCCAAAAAAGAATCTAAAAATTACCACACATTTTTATCACCCACCCCTTTTTTTGACCTAATCTAAACCTAAATAGAAAAAAAATGCAATGGGCCAAAATGTGTGGGCTTGGAATTGTGATCCAAAATTATTAATGTAAATTTTATCCGTATTTGAATAAGTTTTTAGATCGTGCAAAATAGCAACATTAATATTAACAAATGTAACAAATAAAATGAATGTATGTAAAAATTATAACGAACATAACTAATGACATGTAAAAATATAATTTTAAAATTAATTGATGAAATATCCTAAATTTTGATAAATAAAAATAATTATCGATAAACTTATTTTAAAATCATAAAAAAATCATTTTGAACTATTAAATAAAGAAAGCTTAAAAGTTACGAATTTTGAAAATGTTAGGCCAAAATTGGGTGTCAACACCAACAATTAGTATTATGCATATGAATCACTTTCAACTACTTTCTGACAAATTTAATGTCAACTTTGAGTAATCCCTATAATTTCAAATGGTATCTCAAACATACTGAAGTAATTACGAGGTCAATTCATCTTGCCTAAATTAAGGAATAAAATTATTCAAATCCTCATGTTTCAAGTGCCCTCGCAACAAATGAAGTCCAATTTCACACAACAGAAGTGTTCAGATCTTAGGACTTTTTAGAGGTCAAAGTCACTCACAATCGGAAAGATATTCAATGCATGAGATTGAGTTACCATAAGTTTGGCCCTTATGTAAGTATCCATTGATGTGAGAACACATGAAATGAGATCAAATAGGACTTGTTATTGGATTGAATGTAGGCTTAGAGAAAGGTAGGATATTTATTTGAGATAAAGTGACTATTTTCTCCTTAAATTTTTCACAACTTTCAATATTTTTTTTCATTTTCGCATGTGACCTTTGTTTTCTTGAAATCTTTACCCATTCATTTTTTTTTATTTTCTCTCCTTTTTGTTGGAGATTTTTTTATTTTTTATTCTATCTTTTGTTTGCCATTTTGCTTGAACTTGCACATACTTGGTCTTTTCACTTTGATATTCAACCTAGGTTTTGACGTTGTGTATCTAAGTGATAGTGCGCACATGGAGGTGAGATTCAGAAAATAGTACATTTATGCACTAAAAATGATATATTTGAAGTTGTGGTTATTAAAATAAAAATGTTTCAGGCTCGAAATGGGAGTCCTATGGATAACATGTCATTTGGTAGGCTTGAAAGGTACAATGATCAAAGGAAGCCTATAATCATCTCCCAAGTTAAATGTTGCTCATAATTTTACTGTAACCAACATTTAGGCCAAATTCTAGATCAAAAGTCATTCCATTCACTTTTTTTATCTTCTCTCCTTTTTGTTGGAGATTTTTTTATTTTTTATTCTATCTTTTGTTTGCCATTTTGCTTGAACTTGCACATACTTGGTCTTTTCACTTTGATATTCAACTTAGGTTTTGACGCTGTGTATCTAATTGATAGTGCGCACATGGAGGTGAGATCCAGAAAATAGTGCATAATGCACTAAAAATGATATATTTGAAGTTGTGGTTATTCAAATAAAAAAATTTCAGGCTTGAAATGGGAGTTCTATGGATAACATGTCATTTGGTAGGCTTGAAAGGTACAATTGGATCAGAGAAAACCTATAATCATCTCCCAAGTTAAATGTTGCTCACAATTTCACTTTAACCAACATTTAGGCCAAGTTCTAGATCAAAAGTCATTCCATTGAATTTTATATCTAAAGTTCACCACACAATGCAAAGGAAACAATGAGGTCGAATTTATTTTAACCTTAACTTTCAGCAAAACAGTTTCTCAAGTATAACATAAATATATCAAGAGATACCAAAACAAGTCTAGAGGTCACAACAAAGTTGTTCTGTCTTATAAAATAGTTTAGCACTTTATTATTTTTTTATGCACATTTCTAAGTATGTTGATACCAACCAAATTAAATTATTCTCTAAATTTAAAAAAATCTATTTTTTTGCCCCAATTTTTGTGATGAGGACTTTTTAGATTTTTCCTTGGTTGGACCGAACCTCAAAATAAGGCTGCCTACGTATCTTGTAAAAGCAAGATTCAGGTCAAACGTAGTTCCAATAATGTAGACACAACATTATTTTATATAAGAAATTCTTCTCCTTTTTTTAAAAAAAAAGGATCACCGAACCCGAGAAGGATTGCCTATGTATCTCATCGAGTTGAGAATCAGGTGTGCATAGTTCGTGCAGATTGAACGGCTTAATTAATTTTTTTTAGATATTAACACTTGTCTGAAAATAAAATACTTTGATTTTTTTTATTAATTATACAAAGAAACTTCAATATTTTCTTTAATTGAATAGTGAAAAATCTTTCATTTTATTATTTTTATAAGTATAATAACTCCTAAAAGAAGAAATATTTTTATGTTTTCTCTTTCTTTTTTTAAAAAAAATCGAAATTTCACTACACTAATCACACTAAAATGAGTCAACTTCTAGAGACTTTCTAAATAGATGCATTTTTATGTAGCACATAAAATGAGCTAAGTTGTCAAGTAAGAGAGGGATACTTGTCCTAGGCGGACCCAACTCTTGTTTCAAAAATCACTAAGTCAAATACAAATTATGCAAATGAGTGGAGTCTACTAGTGGTAACCAGGACCTAAAGGAGATAGGTGTCTAGATTGGCTTACTCAAGTGGAAAACTCGAGTCAAGGAGGGGCAACTTATCGATAACAGCGTTATTCCGACTTCATTGCTTGTCTAACCCCGCCTAACATGTGCTACTAGTAAATCCTTAACTGGGTGTCAAGACACTCCAGCTTTATCTCAAGGGAAAATAGAATGCATAACTGCATTCCTGTGAACGTGTGTAAGTGTAGTCAAAGAATCATAAGGTGTTGGTGAAAGACTTTTTTTTAGTATAGTTCAATAATATGAATACAAAACACAATAAATGAGTAGAAAATAACATATTAGACCATCAAAAATAATATAACCAATAAAAATAAAATAATAAAATCAAGTAAAATTCAATATAAACAGAGCTCGAATTCTGGTTAGTCCCTAGCGGAGTCGTCAGAGATGTTATGCCCCTTTTTGCACGCGGCGGTGAGGGTTTTTCCAATTTAAGTGACAGTATTGATTAAGAATTATTTTACTTTCGGAGTCGCCACTTGAAATTGAGTTGTGGTGTTCCAAGTCACCTTGGTTTAATCCCTAACCTACAGGAAATGACTCTCTTTATTTGGTCTGCAAACCAAAAATTCGAGTAAGGAATTCTGTTGACCGAGGGGAAGGTGTTAGACATCTGTCAAGTCCCGTGGTTCACGGTAGCTTTTTGTCACATCCTGAGAACATATCCTATAAGAGAAGACACTCTCGGAGTACAACCGGCGTACTTGACCTCTCGGAGGTCTTGCACAAGCGCTTTCGCATCATTCATCGCATATACATATATGAAAAGTAGTGGGGAATTAAAACATTCACAAACATTCTAATAGTCTTTCAAAATATCTTTCATTTAACATCAAAGGAAATACTAAGTCTCATTTCATCAAATCCTCAACACAAGAGTACTTGGGACACGGCTCATACAATAGAAATATAGTACTACTAAGTCTATTACAATACTTCAATAAAAGAAACCAAAGACATCTATGCCCTCGAGTCAAATGAGGACTGATGTACCGTGGTTTCACGGTACTTTGCTTTTTCCTTAAGTTTATGTGTGTCTAGGGCCTTTTTATAGTAATTTTAATGTGTTTTTATCTGTGTTTTGCAAGAAAGTTGTCCAAAACGGAAATGTAGAAGACTGTGCAGAAATCAGTGCAGAAGTGACCACCCACGAAGCCATCGACTGCCCGTCGTCTCATCGACGGACCGTAGGTGGTGGCCGCGATTGAAGGTTCGAGCATTTGGAAGTAACTCGGGGAATTTTGACTAGGTGTGGGGCCACAGAAGGATCGAAGGTCCGTCGACTGATCGACGGACCGTGCTGGCAAATCGTCGATGTGATCAGAGACTGCCCCAGTACCCGGTGTTGGAGAAAAGCTAAGTATGGAACGACGATAAGCATCGACGGACCGTAAGTGCATCGACGGATCGTACTGTTGGTCCGTCGATTGGATCAGAGAAGGTGCAATTTGGAGGCTTGAAGAAGATGCTAAGTATGGACCAACGGAGGCAGTCGACGGTCCGTCGATGATGTGGAGTTGTCGATTGAAGACGCATTTTGGGACAAGCTTTCATTATTTTGAACTCCTTTTAATTTAGGACTTTGTTATTATATATAGGGTTAAAAAAACTTGGTTTTGGGGTTAGACTTTTTATTATTTTTATTCTTTTGTTCTTGGATATTTGACTTTGCAAATTGACAAATTATTCAAGTTTCCAGAATCGATTATCAAGTGAATTTTGCTATTTCAAGTGTTATTTCTGGATTTTCTTCAAACTTGTCAAAGTAAGTACATGAATTATTGTTTAACAACCATGAATTGTGTATTTTTAGGCATGGATAACTAAATCCACAACTAGGGTTGTGGGAACCATGTGTGATTAACAAGGTAAAACTAACTAATTAACAATTCTAGAATAGCTTCTTGCATGTATTGATAATTCTTTCGTTTAGAAGTCTTTTTAACGAGTGCACGCGTTAGAACTTGCCCTATTTCTACTTGCCAGACCAATGGGGTAGTTGATAGAAAAAGAATTATCAACATAGATTTAGTAGAAACTATCTAATAGGCTAGTTTCGATTGGTGCGAAGTAGTAACTAAGCCAAACATCGAATATGATGCTTAACATGAAGTAAATGTAAGGTTTAGTAACTTAGACACACGTAGCCGGACCAAGGTACGGGGTGAAATTCTCTAAATGCCAGACCAAGGATTTAGAGATACATAACTTATCACTTTGCATGCAAGATATTAGGAAAAAATTGTTATAGCTAGAATTACCGCGTTATGAACCTATGGGGAACACTTACACCCTAGTTTCTCTCATCATTTGATAAACATCAAAGTTTTAACCTTGCTACTTGTTTTACTTAGAATTAATTAAGCTCTTTTGTTTCACAAAACCCCCCCTTTTAATTAACTGTTTTCGGAAAGGACTTGGCTAAATAGACGTAATTGTATATTGAAGTTAAGTCTAAACCATTTTTCTCGTGGGATCGACCCCAACCTACTTGTTGGGTTCTTTACTTGATACAACCGCTTATACTTCTGTAAAGAAGTGTAATTTGAGCGTATCAAGGACATATTTCAACTTGCTTGAAAGATCCTATAATCCAAGTTTCGCTCCCAATATGCACCTTCACCTATGAATCACTTTACAGATAGATAAAAACATGGAACTAGTACAAACACATGTACTAAGTATGACATAATGCATAAAAATTATGAAAACAGACATTTATTGGAAATATGCTCTTTTTGATTAAAATAGCATAGTATAAGCATAAGAACAACATTTAACACCTTAGAACAGATAACACTTAAGAAATTTATCACATTTTTGGAGAAAATTGCAGTAACCTAATTCACTGTTACAATGAATTCCTTCACTGTTACAGTGAAATCCCTAAATTCCACATTGGACATTTTCTAGCATGCAATCTTCTCACTAAAAGTTATCCTAAGACTCACTTAAGTAAGACAAAGAGAGACCGCCCATACACCCTCTCTAGGCACACCTAAATTATACTTAAGACCACCTATAATGAGATACACACACTTACAATACACCAAACACATAAGCATGAGATCCTCCTACCAAAGGTGATTCTAAGTTTCACTTGAGTGAGTTGTGAAGAGAACGCCCATACAATCCCTTCACACACACTTAAGAGATCCTTTAGATTACCTAGGATAAGATCATTCTCACTTAATACAATAACATACATGTAATATGCCATTCTTCTTTCCAAAGGTTATCAAAAGACTTATTCAAGTAAATTAAGAAAAGAATGTTCATACTTGACCTCTTCAAGATTACCTAAATAATTCTTAAGAATACCTAAGTTTGGATCATGCCTACTCAATCAACCAACTTTCCCAACAAGAGTCATTCTTAAGACTTATCTAGGCAAGATACGAAGTGATCATTCCTATGCCCCCTTCACACCTTAACTAGACAACCTTTAACTACTCTAGATAAGTACTTATTCATTTAACATGCTTTTCTAACTTAAGTCATTTCATTCATTATTTAATTAAGAGACATTCATCACATAAGAACATTCAAGTAATGGTATAGGAGAAGACCTAGGGACTCTCACTAACATCTTCAAAGCCAATTGTGCAATGTCTAAATAGCGTCTCATACCACCACCTAAACTTCATAGAACTTCTACAATACTAGTAGGTATCCCATATGATGAGAATAGGCAATAACCGACATAGACCATGGTAACAAAGCATGGAATCCGTAGTTATAACCTACTACGATGGAGGGTGTTCGACTTGCCAATGGTAGAAATTGGAAACATCCCATGTAGGCACATGGTTAAGGAATATGAAGGGTTTTCTTTGCACTCTAGCCTCATTATTATCTAGAGCTACTTCCCTTACCATACTCACTCGGTGCTAGCATTTGTTCTCATAGAGTAATTTACATTAAAGGATCATACGAAGGGGTTCCAAATCTAGTTCATAACTCAATCATTCACCCTACCAAAGAGGTCCCCTAGGGCTGCCTTACAATGGCAAAGAGGATAGATTAATGACTTTCCTAAGAATGATTTCATGTCGTTTCAGCCAACCATTCCTAAGTCCATCACTCACACAAGAAGGATACCATTATGACTTTCGACTTCAAGCTTATCTTAACCTTCTTTCTCAAAGGTTCTACATAAGTTGACATTCCCACTATGTTCAAGGTCACGTATCATTCATTCATACAAGACTAAAAGGCTTTAGCATCCTAAGTCAAGACATCTCATATTCACATATCATTCATGCATCATAAGAGAGACTTAAGTCTACCTAAACAAGACACATCAACTCTTCACTTTACCTTATCACATATAGCACATCTTCCAAGTAGCACATAAGAACAACCAATTCACTTTAGGTCACCCTATATACAACTATAGAACCATCTAGTCATCATAAGGCTCAATAACCAATTGAGGAAGAATCATGCATCAACTCTAAGATTACACACATAAAGACATAGTCATAGTCTAACATGATCACCTAACAACTTCAATAGAAGAACCACATACTTTCACATTATTAACATGTAGGTAGATATGATCATACTTAACATAATCAACCACACAAATCATTATAATACTTCAAGTAGTTGCCGACAAGGCCATGATCATCGTATTACATAAAGTAACGCCGACGAGGTCACATCATTCACAATTATAACACATAGCACCGCCACCATAAGTGGACCATACCAATCACAACATAATTTAAGAGCTACATTACATAAAATAAAGAGAACTAGGGAAGCGTACCACCATCCATTCTCACCACTTCAATCCATAGCTAAATCATCCAATTCAATACCAAAAGCCCTTACCCATGGTCATGATCATCAATTCAATACAAAAACCATAATACTCAATGAATCTAGGTCAATTCAATATATATTTATCAATATAAGACAACATATACATCAATTCAATACAATTCTTACATCATTCAATAGCCCATAGAAAACTACACTAGAATTCATAAGCATTAAGTCAATATCAATTTACCCATATAGTAGTCAAAACTAGGGTTCATCAATTACATGGGTTCATAGGTTAATTATGTTAAAATCATATAATTAAAAACAATTCAATCAATATACAATGATTTAAAACCTTTAACGCAAGAACCCATGGATAGATCATAAAATTTGACAAGTTCATCTTTTAGAAAACTTTAGAAATCTCTTTGAATTTTGGGCTCCTTGATGAATAGAGTTTCAAGGATCAAAAATCATACCTCAATGATGTAATCCACGAAATTGATGAAGAATCACCACTCAAATCTCCAATCCAAGCTCTTCCTTGAGTTTTGGCTTCAATGGAGTTCTAGACAATTTCTTACAGATTTTGGAATTATGATTTGGAAGAATAAATTCATCTAGGTATTTAGGACTTATATATCCATTTAAAATACCTAAAATACCCCTATGTAACCTCCCAAACTCTTATTTGGACATGGGGTGAAATTACCACTTCACCCTTCACTTTACAGTGAACTGCGCAGAAGACAGACCTCACCAACGATTGGCCATCGACGGACCGTCTGTCCACACACGGACCGTCCTGGCTGGCCGTCGTTTGGTTCACAGACTGGCCATTGGTATATTGAGATCCCTAGTCTAATTCTTGACCAACGACTCCCATCGACGGGGCGTCGGCTGGCCAACGAGCCGTTGTTTGCCTCCATCATTTGGGACTGGCCTAGACAGTGTTTGGCTCTAGGAAGGGTCCTTCCTCAAGGACCCTTGGATGGTCCTTGGGGACTTTCACCCGGATGTTTCCAACCTAAATATGTTCGTATACGAGTTTAGTACCTCCCACATCAATTTCATCGAAAACGAACACATAAAACTCTATGAAACATGCTAAGACACACAAGGTCATTTCAAGATAAACCTTTCGAACGTCATGGACGTTCTTGGACGTTTGACCTCCAAACTTCATGAAACTCAATACACTGCCTATAAACACTATAATAACTCATATTAGGACCTCGTAATATCATGAAACATACATAAACACATAAAAACACATATGAGACACATAGGTGACTTAGTCGTTGAACGTCTTGGTCGTCCCTTGACATTTGACTTCCGATTCACCTAAACTCTTAGATACTGCCTTATTACCATATTATAAACTATTTTAGGACCTTAGACCTCATGACAACCATGTTAGGCTCTAGTTCACCTAAGTTGTTTTAGCGGTGTCACACTTTTGACTTATACTTCTTTTAACTATTTTTTGGATATATTGTTTCTAAAGGCTATGGTCTTCTTATTTTGAATTTTATTAGTCTTAAATCGGATGCGTAACTGCATTCTCGATCTTGATATTTGGAGACATAATTGTCTTCCCCTCGCGAATTCCTAATAATTCCTTTACACCTTTTGATTTAAATTAAAAAAAAAGTTTAATTATTAAAATAATTTGGCAAAAGTGCGTAACCGCATCCTTGAATTTGGACAAGGTGCGTAAGCGCATCTTTATTTTAATGTTTCATAAAAGATGAGTAACCACATTTCTTAATTGAAATCGACTTTTGAAATGGGTCATATATTTTAATATTTTACCTATTATTAGAAAGTTTAAGTGTATTATTAGTGATATAAACTACCTCTACTATTTATATTTGTAAACATTATTTACATAATAAAAGTCTAAAATCTTAAGCAAATAAAAAATTATTTTATATTCAAATTCAATATCGATGCATTTATATTTTTAGTATTCTAATAAGCTATGATAAAAGACATAAAAAATGTAACTCTTCACCTCTTATTTTTCCTAAAATAAACATCTTTTAATTCTAGATAAGTTTGACTAAACAAACTATTACAATATATTCCAGGCATTTAGTTGAATACAAAAGATACTTAATTGATAGTAGCATATTATACAAAATGGAAGATCAATGAGATTAAATACACATAAAATTTGAGCAACTTCATAACATTGAAATCAAGTATTATATAATCATGAAAATAAAATTATACATTAAAAAATTAAATGGTACCTCTAACGAAAATTCAATTCACGAAAAGAAAATAATCCTAATAAGAAATCACGAACTCAAAACCTCAAAAGTGAATATAACCTCACTTTTGTTTGTGAGTAAAATAAATATAATATATTTAAAAAATGTGAGGGTGTTGTGATCTTTTTCTCCTTTTTTTTTGTTTTCTCGTCTGCCTGTTCTCCTTTTTTTTCTCTTCTTTTTTTTTATCATTCTTTTTCTTTTCTTCTTTTTTCTAGTAGTGTAGTGGTCTTGTCTCCATGGGGTGTGTGTGCTATGTATGTATAAAAATGGGTGGGAAGTATATTGGGTGAGTGGGGTAGTGGGGTAGTGTGAGGTGAGTGGGGTAATGGGAGAGGGTAGTGAGTTAGTTTTTTTTTTTTTAACTAATATTTAATAAAAATAATAATAATATTAATTAAGAAAAATTAAATAGCTAGATAAAATAATATTAATAATAATAATAATAATATATATATATATATATAATTAAAATCACTAATTTATTATTAAAATTTTGAATGAATAAATAAAAATGTACCTTAAAGTGTGATTCTATTTTTGTAGTTTTCATATCTTTTAAAAATAAACTTAATAAAATTAGGTGAAAGAAAAAATATTTAATTTAGATTTAAAAAATATTTAAGCTCTAAAAAGGGTATAAATCTTAAATTCGGTAAAAAAATACGTGTCTACACCATTTGTCAAATATGATCGTACATTACTGTGTTTCCTCCTTATAGGTCTGGATTTACCGTTGTAATAACGGTTTTGGACTCTATCAATTGCAGTGGTGCTATAACAATGAATTAAAATAGGAGGAATTGGTTTTTCAAAATAAGAAATTTGAAACAATAAATCTCTTAGCCAATTCGCTTCATCACTAGCTGAAGCAAAAGCAATTAGTTCAGCCTCCATGGTAGAGTTAACAATTATAGTTTGCTTTTTTGATTTCCAACAAACAGCACCTCCACCTAAATTAAAAACATAACTAGTGGTAGAACAGGAATCACCTGATAAAGTGTTCCAATCTGCATCACAAAATCCTTCAAGTACAACAGGATATTTTTTAAAGAAAAAATCATAATTTTTTGTTCCGATTAAATATCTCATAACTCTAGTTACAGCATGCCAATGTTCATTACCTGGCTTGCTTGTAAACCTGCCAAATACTCCTACTGCATATGCAATATCAGACCTAGTGCAATCAGTCACATATCTCAAACTGTCGATCATACTAGCATATTCCTTTTGATTTATTACATCATTTTCACTTTCAACAGGAAATAAGTGAACACTTGAATCTAAAGGAGTAGCAACATGCTTGCAATCATGTAAGTTATATTTTCCAAAATTTTCTAACATAATGTGACTGGTCAAGAAGAGTTCCCTCACATGTTCTTGTTAATTTTATTCCAAGAATTAAATTTGCCTCACCAGATCTTTCATATCAAAAGGGCTTCTAAGAACATTTTTAGCTTCCTCAATAACATTCATGTTAGAGCCAAAGATCAACAAATCATCAACATAACAAATAATCACATGTGAATTATTCCAAGACTGTGATATGAGCACTTATCACACTCATTTATTCTAAAACTATTTTCAATCATGCAGGAATCAAATTTTTCATGTCATTGATTTGATGCCTGTTTCAAGCCATATAGGGATTTAGTAAGTTTACATACTTTTCTTTCTTGGCCGCTTCAACAATACACTCGGGTTGATCCATATAAATTTCTTCATTTAGGTCTCCATTTAGAAAAGCTTTTTTATATCCATTCGATGAATTTGCAAATACAAAATTGCAGCCATAGCAAGTAAATGTCTTATGGATGTAATTCTTGTTACCGGAGAAAAAGTATCAAAAAATTTTAGGCCTTCTAGTTGTTTAATATTTATCAATAGATCCATCCGGTTTCAACTTTTTTCGTAAGACCCATATACAACTTACAACCCGGTGGTAAATTAACTAACTTCCAAGTTTTATTAGAAATGAGAGATTCCTTTTTATCATTTACAGCTTCTTTCCAACAAATAGAATCATGTGAAGGTAATGCTTCTTTCAAAGTTAGAGGGTCATCTTCAACATTAAACACATAAAAATCAGGACCAAAATCTTTTTCTACTCTAGCTCTTTTACTTCTTCTTAACTCAAAATCATTAACTTCTTTATTTTTCAAAGTAGAAGTAGAAGAACTAGGTAGTGACGAAATATTTTGTTTAATTCTTTGACCCTCACTATTTTTAGAATCAAATGGAAATTAATTTCATGAAATATAGCATCACCCGATTTTATCACAATATTATCTTCAAGATTAAAAAAATATATATTTGAAGCATAACCAAGAAAAGCACAACTAGTAATTTTCTTACCCAACTTTGTAATCTTGGGATCCATTATCATCACAAAGGCTAGACAATCCCAAACTCTTAGATATCCAAACTTGGCTTGTAACTTTTTCACAATTCAAAACGTGTTAATTTCGACTTTTTATGAGGCACACGATTTAACACATAACAAAAAGTTAAGATAGCTTCACCCCAAAAATTCAAAGGTGCATGTGACTCAATAAGCATGACATTAGTCAATACAATCAAAAAACTATTTTTTCTTTCTGCTACTCCATTAGATGAAGGAGAGTAAGGACGAATAGTTTCATGAATTATTACCAATGATCTAACAAAAGAATTAAACTCATTTGACTCATATTCACGGCCTCTATTACTTCTAATTCTTTTTATTTTTCTTCCAAACTGATTTTCAACCTCATGGAGATAAGTTTTGAAATTTTTAAAAGCATCACTTTTATTTTCATCAAGCAAACATATGTAAACTTATAAAAATCATCAATGAAAGTATAAAATATCTATTACCTCCACAAGTTAAAATTCCACCAAGTTCACAAATACCAGTATGAACTAATTATAACAAATCAGTTTTTTCTTTCAACTTGAAAATGAGGTCTTTTAGTGATTTTGGCTTTACTACAAGCCTCACACTTTTCAAAATTCTTTTTAACCATTTTGGATTAATACTAAACTACTCATAATTCCAACATAACGATCATAAATATGACAAACGAGCATGCCAAAAATTGGTAGAAGAAAGCATATAAATAGAAGTAGAAGTTTTATTCATCTCAACATTCAACTTAAACATCCCATCACATGCATACCCTTTCCCCCACAAAAATAACCTTATTCACTATTACATATTGATCAAATTCAATAATATGTTTAAAGTCTGCTTTATTAAGAAGAAAACTAGACATCAAAATTTTTTCTGATGGAAGAAGTATAAAGTACATCTTTTAAAGTTAATACTCTTCTAGAAATAAAACACAATTCAACATCTCCCTTTCCAAGCACTTGAGTAGTGTGAGTATCACCAAGCATGATGATTTTGGGCTCCTCAAAATGAGTATATATTTTAAACTAGTCTTTGTCATAACAGAAATGACGGTTTGCACCAGAATCAGCCCACCGTCCATCAACATTCTCAACCATATTTATGTCAGTAATCACCGCCACAAAAGGTTCTTCGGTAACGTTTGTCTGAGAATTAGGATCACGTTTCTGAAATTTGCAAAATCGAGCAATATGTCCACTCTTTCCACAAACAAAGCATGGTCCCTTTTCTTGAACTTGTTGATTTTGTGCTTGGTTATTTTCACCATTATTTTTCTTAGGAGGTCTACCATTATTTTTCTTGAATTTTTTCTTCTTAGGCTTTAAAGACGTATTTTTGTGAGTTTCAAGAGTAGCATTATTCGAAGTAATTAAATTTACCTTCGATGTGATGTTGTTCTCTTCTGTTTGTAAAAGTTCATCTTGGTCCCTTGCTTTTTCTTCCATGCAGATTTTCATGATCAAGGTTTCAAGAGAGGTTTCCTTTTGTTTGTGGCGCATAATTTTTTATGAAATTCCTTCCAAGAAGGTGGAAGTTTATCTACTATGCCACAAACAATAAGGTTATCTCCAATTTTAACCTCTTCGGACCTAAGCTCTCCAACAATCATGATAAAGTCTTGAGCTTTCTACCACCGATTTATTGTCCACCATTTGGAAACGAAAATCTTTACTAGCCGCATATTTTTTTGCTCCTGCCTCTTCAGTATCATACTTACTCTGCAATGCTTTTCAAGTTTTCTTTGCACTAGAGTAAGTTCTATCATAATAATCATAAAAATTATCATACAGATAATTAAGAATATAATACTGACACTTAATTATAAGAATGTCCATCATACTTTTCCACTTTCTCTAGACATCATACTTTCCCACTTTCTCTAGATGAGAAATAGTTTCATCATCATTCATAGAGGTGATGTCTTCTTTATTAGGATTCTTCTCAGTTTACACAAACGAAACGTTGAGAAGACTTAAGTAGAAAAGTACTTTACCCTTCCATCTCTTAAAATGGTTACCATTGAATTGCAATGGCTTGTTAAGGTCTCCCATCTTGATATCCGCGGTTTTTCCAATTGTAGTCATATTGAATCAACTTAAAAATTGTTATTGAAAACTTACAGGATACCAAAAATACAAGATTACAACTGAAAATGAAATGAAGAAATAAAATCTCTTCAGCCTGAGGCGCGGATATCTCGCTCTCTTTAAGGAGATTCAAGCCCACTGCAATAAATATTTTCACCGGTCCAGCAGTAGTCCTCTTTGACTTGTCCCCTCCAGGATACAATAGCCTTTACAAAATATAACTCAACAACTTTGGACAAGAGTCGAGTCCAAAGGTACACAAAAAAAAACACCTCCTTTCAACTAATAAGAACTTTCTTTTTGACTAACTCTTTCACTCTATGTTTTTCTCTTGTGTGTTGTGTGTATCAAACAAAATGAAGACCACCACTATTTATACTACAAGAAGTATTCCTAGCAATGAAGAGGAAGATAAATCGTGTAGTAAATAGTGAAGATAAATGGCCTAGAGGTTACATATGTTATATAAGTTACAAAGAATAATGGAGGAATAAAGAGTGAGGATAAAGGAGAATGAATGGAGGAAGAGTAATGGTCAAAAACCATCCGTTGGTTTGTTGACAAGCTGCAATCGTAACAAATTTTTTTTGTAACTCCAAAATGGAGTAATGCACTGGTGAGTAATGTAACAATCAATATAGCCATTAACATTTTGCAGGCCATGAGAAGTCAACCAAATGGCAGTGTCAATGACTATGTGGCAATGTATAAATTTTTAAAATATTAAAATGTCACACTAACACAAACAAAGACTTTGCTGAATGGGCGAGAATTTTTTAGATATATAAAATTAAACTCATGCTTATGAAATATCGCATAAAATTTTAGATTTAAAAATACAATACTAATTTTTTCATACAAATTTTAGATTTAAAAACACATGTTCATAATACCGTTCAAAAAGTTGTAACTTTTCTTAAAGGTTGACTTTATTGATAAGACATAATAAGCACATGTTTATACTATTTTTTATCGTTATAAATAAAAAGTTTTTTCCTCATTTTTCAACATAGGTAAGTCAAATGTCTAATTATTACAATATCCCAATTAAAGAAAACTACAATTTGAATAGAATCCACTGTTGTAGATAAAAACACGGCCAGCTGATTTTTCTAATGGAAAGGTTCTGATAAATTTTTACTAAGGGTTATTTCAGTCTTTTTTCCTTTCTTACTAAGCCTAAACCTCAACGGTTTAGTACCTGATTGGGCATTATATTGTAGTGTTATCTTAGAATACTCTCTGTCTTTCACCGCGAGCTTAGAGTAAGAATCAAGAAGAAAGAACTTAGGTTTCAAGTTTCTCAAGCAAGCTTCTTCAAGAACTCTTGTTCTCCAATTATATAAGAATATTATAGTGAAAAAACAAGTTCTTTCTCATATCCTACATCTGAATTTCAACTAGCAAGATCAAAACAAGGTTTTTATCTGAAAGTTCTGTTTGATTGAAATTCTCGCTATATTCCTATTTTGATTCTTGGTTCATTATAGAGATTTCATTACTTTATATTATTAATGATCTTTGATTATTTTTCATGCTTAATATACCGTGTGAATACTTTGTATCTAAGAGTTATTTAAATACTTTGACGAAAGATTCCATATTTTGAGATGCTCTTCTCCTGTTTTACGAATTTTATAGCTCTCTTTACTGCGCGAGACTCCATCCATATCCCTACTAGTGGTTTTTCTTTCATTCAATCATCAATTCCTACAATAATGAATATGAGCGCATTTAAAATTCCTAAGGAATTATACATTTGTGTATTGATAAGTCTGTTTACTATTTCTTGAAGTTCAATCTCTCCCCCGGATGAATCGTATAGCCATGAGAAACCATGAACCAGAATAAAAGAGTTTTCCCCATTGATGAGTAAATATGCATTGTCTTTACGAGTAAAGTAATTTCCAAAATTTAAAACATTATTCTAGAATAAATTTAAAGAAAACATGAATTGCTTCAAGTACATTGTTTTCAACAAGAAAAATGTGGTTATCTCTAAGTAAAACATTTCTTAGTTTCAAGAAAGTATAATATGTTTTTCATAATAACACAGTCTTAAAGCAAGTTAAATATAGTTATAAAGAAACATTTCGGATATTAACTCAAGATAGAGATTATCAGTTCTGAGTTTTTGGCCAAAATCATCCTTATACTATACCTCAAACTCAAACTACATCCTCGAAGTATCATTCTTACCATAAAACATCATTCAAGTATTTTAAAGCGGACAATTTTCATCCTTCTACTTGAATTTATTAGAAAACTAATCGATATATCCCACAAAAATAAGTTGTCCCTTCCTAATTATTATTCTTAGATATGTTAAAAGTATTATCGTGAACTTTTTCGTAATTGAGTTAAGAATTATGCAAAATCATTTAATTTGACCTTTTTTCATTCATTTTTCATGTAATTTTAATTAAAAATATTATTATTTAAATATGTTTCTTCTCAATTGAATATGCTAGAAACGACATTTGTTGGAGACTTTCGATTCTAATAATGTAGAATGAAACTCAAATGCAAAACATAATCAATATTTTGGTCACTTCAATATTAGATTGACGCAAATATCTATTGATTTAATTGGTTATGAAAAAGATCATAAAAATAACTAATCTCCAACTTCTTTCCATTACGAAAAAGACAATCATGTACGCTCACACCTTCTAATCAATTTTAGTTTCCATAAGCAACAGTGTCTAAGATTTTTTATATTTTTCAAGAACTTCTTATAGCTAGTAATGAAATTATGCAGAATAACTTTTGTTGATAGTCACATTAACTGCTCATGTTTTCGTAAGATCCATTAGTTTTTTGACATTATCTATTAAAAGGATGAAAGTAGTTCACTTACAAATACTTAAAGGATGTTTTCAGCTAAAAATGATACTTTAAGGATGTAGCATAAATTTGAAGTATAGTTAAAGGATGTTTTCTGCTAGAAATGATACCTTAAGATGTAATTTAAGTTTGGGATATAGTTGAAGGATGTTTTTAGCCAAAAAATCTATCATTTCTCCCATAAAGTGTGAATTTTTCCTAAATGAGACATCATATAGTGACTGGGAATTGTTGCATTATTTTGAAAATAGTATTGAGCACTGAATTGGGTAAGGATTAGACAATCGAAACCCCATAACTGTGTCACCAACATAGGATAGGATCATTTTATTTGCGCGACTCCTAATAAAGCCCATAGGGCTCATAGATTGAATCCATTAGTTAAATTTGTTCTTTACCCTGGAAAGGTATAAGATAATTTTGGCAATGTGGTCAAGACGTTGTATCATCATGAGCTCATGTGATGATTCTCGATTACAGAAAATCCCTAAGAAAAAAAATTTATATTATTTTTAATATTTTCTATTATTACATATATCTTAGGAGTAAAGTTATGTTGTTAGAGTAAACATGCATGCCTTACTAATCAGTCTCACAATATTTCAGAGTTACACATTCAACTTAATTTATTTAGTTTAGTCAATTGTTGATTCAACTATATTTCACATTTCATGTACTTATGTTATTTGGCGCTACATCTTTAAATGATGTAGATTCACTTGTTCGTGATCATCACTAACCTCCTCAATGTGATCTCTTTTCATTAATTAGCGTTTTGGTGAGACTTTTTTGCTTTCGAAGGACTCCAGTTTAGCTAGTCCAGTTCATTTGATTATCCGCCATTACTAGTAGAATAGTCATGTATCCGTAAGTCTTGTCTCCGAACCTATCTTTTGTTCGATAAAGGTTTCATGGATGAGTTAGATGATTCATTATTTTCATATATTTTAAGACACTTACATTATTATTATTTTGACTTTTCAGACTTTTAAATAAGTTTTTGCGATGATTTTTTTGTTTAGATCATCCTAAAGATCATCCTTTATAAAGTTTCTACATAAATTGTTCAATCTTCCAGTTTATCAGTATCAAGAGTTCCCTTGAAACTAGAAATGGTTCTAAATGTCGATCACGTCTATAGTGTAGACTTGGAGTGTGACACTCACATTGCTAAATCCAATATGTCATCATATTCTTGAGGCCTAATTTGTTGTCAAGTGTCAAATCATGTGGCATGCCTAGTCAAACAAACAAGTAAATAGAATCCTTCATATGTCAAAATGACATGACACCCCTAGTTAAATCAGAGGCCAATATAAATATATCATATGTGTACAAATGACATGTTTAAACCAATCAAATATTTCCATGTTGCTTAAATATGTTTGGCCAAAAAATATGTCATCATGTCACGACTTGAGTCTACACCCCGGACGTGGCCGGCACTCGAGAACTGTTATTGATCCCCAAGCGAACCCTCATCCTGGCTGACTACAAGTGGTAGACTAACTTAAGAATGCAAAAGCTTAAAGCTGAATAATATTCAACAAACTCAACTTACAAAACTTTACTCAAATGAAAAACTCTGAATAAAAATAATATATTCAATTAGCCATAAAATAGACATCTTAAGTCTTTAAACTATTTAGTAAAATAAATGACTAATACAAACTTCTCAATTGTATTGACTACTATGAAGCCTCTAACTGATAATGACGGAAGTCGGGACAAGACCCACGACATCCTGACTAAACTTAAAAGTAAATGAAATCCTCCGGAAGTAAGGAGGCTCACCATCACTAACTCAAACTGTCGGATGTATCCACGAAGCTCCCGTTGATGATCCTGAATACATGTGTCTGCATCATGAGAAGATGCAGGCCAAATGGCTCAGTACGAGGAAAGTACGAGCATGTAAGGGAAATTCTAAAGCATAAACATAAGCTTGAAACTTGATAAAAAAGGAAACATACTTACCTCTTTTCAATCTTACTCAACTCAAGAAAATACTCAAAGATACTCAAAACTACTCAACTTACTCAACTCGGAAATACTCAAGTATAAGATACTCAACTCAAAGATTAGATACAAAACTCAAAGATTAGATACTCAACTTCAAAGATATGATACTCAACTCAACAAAGCATAGATCAACTAAGATACTCAACTCAAAATACTCAGCTCCTGAAACTTAACTAAACTCATTTCAATATAAAGCAGTTTAAACAAGTGCAAATAAAGAAAAGTTGTTTAAAATATGATGTCAACTTTGTGTATATAACAAGGATACAACATAACTCTGAAATGTATATGGAAATACAATTAGCTAATGTATATAAAAATACAATAACTTCTGTAGAAGTTTCTTTAACCGACAAGCATCACATAAAAGGTATAGCGATGATACAACGATCTACCTCACGCTGCCAGCGCATTCGATACCCGGCCAAAGGTATAGGACCTGAACTTCTAATGGATACACTAGTCTATATGAAAAGGGTTCATCTAAAAAGTATGACCCTTTTCTACCCATGATGGCTACATGGTTTATGGGGGTTGTGAGTTGTCTGAACTCTCCCTCATATCGGTGTTCAATACTACTCCCAAAATATACTAGCTCTTATATTTAAAAACATATTTCTTGTGTGATTTGAGATTAGTGCTCAAAAACTTAACTCAAAGGCTATTTTGGAAATCTCAGTTCTTCTCTTGCTTTATTTAGATAGTGATTACTCTTTTCTACCCATGATGGCTACATGGTTTATGGGGGTTATGAGTTGTCTGAACTCTCCCTCATATCGGTGTTCAATACTACTCCCAAAATATACTAGCTCTTATGTTTTAAAAACATATTTCTTGTGTGATTTGAGATTAGTGCTCAAAAACTTAACTCAAAGGCTATTTTGGAAATCTCAATTCTTCTCTTGCTTTATTTAGATAGTGATTACTCTTTTATGAAAACTAGCCCGAAAGCTTTTTGGAAATCTCAGTTTCCATTCTTATCTAAATGTATATCCTTATTTGAAGAACAAAACTTCAACTTTACTCTTTCTCAACACTGTGCTCAAGTCTTTAGAACAAGTTTTAAAACAATTTGTAAAAACACTTCTTAAAATAGGGTCCATGCTGAATTATGGACATGAATGACTCAATTCAAGGTTTTCAATAACCATGCATAGAACTCAATACTTGGAACTCAATAACTCCAGAACTAATGGAGTCAATTATACTACTCATCTCAAGAATGCTCGACTCGGAGGGTTCATGCGGAATTATGGGCATGACCTATTTAACTCATGGACTCAATGATGCCTCTCATATCAAGACTGCTTGCGAATTTATGGGTATGACTACTCAACTCATGGACTTCATGGGTAATATATAATAGTCACATGATTACGAATAAATCTCAAAGACGGACTAGGAACTCAACACTTAAAGGCTTAGAACTTGAAGATACCACTTATCTTAAAGATGCTCAACTTACGAAGTTCATTATGAATTATGGGCATGAAACAACTCGACTCAAAGGTCTACATAAGTACATGAAAGTCATGTATATGACTCTTCTCATTCTCTTACTTACTTCCTCAAAACTTAGTTCAAATCAATGATGGATCTCAAAGAATTCACAATAACTTAAAGGCTTTCTTGAACAAACTCTTAACTCTTTCTTGAAAGTGAATTATGAATTCAAGAGTTATGGTTCATGATATGAAGGATCCAGTTGATATTTTAGACTAATAAATACATTCTCCTCACTCTCATGCTCATTTACCTGAGTGTTGAAACAAGTTACTAGAAGTTGCAGAAGGCTCCTCAAAAGGACCCAAACGGACTCTCTAAAAAGGTTTGAAAGAACTTTCAAAACTTAATATTAACTTTACCTTGAATTTGATTTATTAATTCAAGGTTATGATTCATCTTATGAATTATTTCTTAGTGTTTAGAAGTAGTTAAAGTGTTTAGAATCAAAAGGAGTGAAGATACATTTTAAATAAGCTCAAACGGGACAACCGACGTAAAATGAGTGGGGGCAGGCGACCCTGGCGCGTTGCGGGCGTGAGGCGTTATCCCCTAATATCAAATATTGAATTTGGGAGCACTGCAGGCGCTGCCCCAGCCCCTTGGGCGCATCGGGGGCGCGCCGCGCTAGCCCCTCCCTATAACATTTTGAAATTTCAAGGCGTGTTGTAAAACTTAACCTAGGTTATATGAGATCTAAGCACTGTTCTAAGTTGATTTATATGTATATAGTCTAGTTAAGGTGTTTAAGAACCAAAATATTCAAGAACGTCCATGACGTCCGAAAAGTTGGTTCACGAGAGTGCTAGGATGTCCTAGCCATTTGACTAGCTTTTAGGAGTTGGAATTGATCAAAATTAGGTAAAAATATGTGTAACGCGTGTTAGAGATGTTTCATGGTTGAAACATCCGGGTACGACTCCCCAAGGACCAACCAAGGGCCCTTGAGGAGGACCCTTGAGGTTTGGATGCAACACTGCCTGACAGTGTGCCTCGACGAAAGGGTCGACGGGGCGTGGGTGGCTCGACGGGGCGTCGAGGCCACCGTCGTCCCACACTTAGAAAGTTTCAAGGAAGCTATTGCTTCCATATCTATTGTTCCAGGCGACGGAGGGGGGGATGGGGCGTCGACTCACAGACGGACCATGGTCGAGGTCTCATTTGTGAGGGCCCAACTTACTGCCAAGATTTCTAAAAACGACTTCATTAATTAATGAATGAATTTTGGTGGTTAGTTGGGGGTAGTAATTTAATCCCTCATATAAATACCCCAACCCTCATTAGCCTAAACACAACACTCAAAATAAACTCTCTTCCTTCTCTCTACTTTCTCTCTCTATTGGAAGACACCATTGAAGACATAGCTAAGCAAGGGCTTTGGGGGATGGAAAGGGACGAATTCATCATCAAATTGTTATCAAAAACGTTAAGGTATGGGATCTAATTCACCTTTGAGACTTCTTTCCTCAAAGGGCTCCTTCAAAGGTTTTCCAAAGGTTGAGTTTTCATGTGGGTTTCATTCAATTACGAAATTATGTTATGAGTTGAATTGTTTATACTTTATTTAGGGTATAATGAGTAGATTATCATGTAATGCAACCTAATTGGGATGAATTGGGATTGTTTGGTCTAGATTGTAGACTATGGCCCTTAACCCTTAACCCTAAGCATGATTTTGATATGAAATATGTTCGGTTTGATGCAATTGGTTTTTTTATTGGTTAAATCATTTTTAATGATTGTTATTACATTGATCATGAATCTATAGTGATGAATTGAAGTCCTTCATGCTAGTCCTTGAGTTTTGATCTAGGTTAAGAAGATAGACTTAAATATCATATTTTAAAGCTTGTATCTAGTATTGAATTATGGTGTAGTGATTCTTCTAAACTCATTATCATGTTGGTTATTGGATTACATTGGTGTGATGACCCAAATGGGGTTGATCTATGGGTTGATGGTAAGGCCCTTATTGATGAACTATGGAGGGGTGTTGGTAAGTCTTGACTATCCTAATTCTCACTTCAATTGTGGTTAATTGTCATCAAGTTATGATGTTGTGTTGAAGTATACCTTGTTTAAGGTGATAGGATGGTATGATGATTGAATTGAAATGTCTTATGTTTCGATTGTAATGTTGCTTAGGAGTACATGTTATAAAGAAGTTGATGTGTAATGATGTTCCCTATTATGATGAGATGTGCAAGTGTCAACTTCACCTATATGAATTGTGAATGAAAGGACCATTTCTCATACAATTCTTATTGAGTTATGATGATGAATATACAAGGGCTAGACCCTATTATCTAAACTAGGTTGAGATGATTAATAAAGTCTAAAGACATTTCAATAATGGGGACTTAGCTTAGCACCGAGTGAACTTGACAATGGGAGGTGATGGCTTTCCATAGAGGAAGTGTTACCCTATAGTTCCATATTGGATGTTGACTCCCCCTTTGAGGGATACTCATCTAATGATTCCCATGACGTGTGGCCCCAATTACCAAAAGGTATGTAGAGGGAATACCTATCTCTTAGTTCCTTAAACTATGTTGCCACCATAGGATACTAGCTAGTGGATCCACCTAGATAGCTACGTTTATGTTAGGTTCTACCTTGGCCGGTAGACCACCTTCCATCGGTGTAAGATTTCATGACACCGTATTCCACATTAGCTCATGTGGTCTATGTCGGTTAAGGCAAGAGTTCCCTAAACTAAAATGAAGGAATGAAATATAAACTAATTGAAGTAACTTGGTGGGTTTGATTTTAGCATAGGTAGGGGTATGGGACTTTACCTATGCCTTGCACTAGTTTGCCTTGATAGGAACTTTGAGGAGTTAATATTATGTATATAAATGATGATATAATGTAAATAACTTCATATGTTGAAGAAGATGATTATGAATATGAAATTGTTTATTAATTGTTAAAGAAGGAACATTATATGAGATTGAAGACTATGTGTAAGTGAAGAGAATTGCTAATTTTGATCTTTGGTAGGTTACTTGATTAAGTAGAGTTATGGGGCTTTACTTGGTCATTGCACTTGTCGCTTCATAAGGATTATAGTTGGTTGGTTTGTTTTGTTATGATTTACTTTTATTCATGTTTGGGGATGCTATGAAATGATAGTACAGTTATATGAGATTTTGGGTTTAAGTATAATGATATGCATATGATATAATTAACTTGTTTAGTATGTTTAAAGTATTGGTTTAAATGACATGTTTTCATTAAATGTCCCTTTTTAGCATACTTTGATGATATTTGTGCATATGGTCTCATACTTAGTACATGTGGCGTACTAACCCCATTTTCTCCCTCTTTCCCAAACATTTTAGGTTCCGGTCGTTGAAGTTTGACTTGAGGTGATTTGAAGGAAGACTGAAATATTCTATCATCCAAGTGGTAGGTCCTCATTTTCCCGAGGACGATGTCAATATTCTCTTTATGAAGTTACTTAGTTACTACAACTTTTGTATTGACTCTATTTCCTATTTGAGACAAAGTTGTATAAAGCCTATATGTGGCTTTCTTTCATTGATGTAGGGCTATGCCCAATGTTATTGTTGTCGTTAGATGGTTTTATGAGATGAGACGGATTTATGATTCTATTTCCTTATTATATAAATGTGTGAAATAAAAGTAGAAGACTATGTAATCTTCTTATACGAACAAGTCTATGTATACTTGATATAAATATGATTATGTGTATGTAGAGGTCTATGTAAACCTTCGATTAGATTTAGTTTGAAAAAGTTTTAATTCTTCCGTATTTTAATATATGAATGCAATGATGTAAGACTAAGAGGCTTGTCTTAGTCCTCCAAGAGGACGACGACGACGGTTACATCTAGGGGGTAAACCCGGATGTGACACTCCCCAAGCCACGTTTCGACGAATTTCGCCTCTCGTTTTCTGACCCTAAATCGCTTTTAATCAATTTCTTTTCTCAAGTTATCCTTAGATTCAATTACCCAACCTAATTACACATTAATACACTCAAAACAACACTCCAAACAATCACTTTCATCTCAAGAAATCATCAAAACCCCAACAAGACAAGATTTATAATGAACCTCAAGAATACCTATCAAGAACTTAAATCCTTCAACTTTTTGAGAATGAAATTACGCTAAAAATAACATGTTTGGCGTGTGGTGAACAAACCCAACACTATGTAAGCTTACATACCTCTTAGGGATTTAACCCATGGCGAAAATTTCACAACAAGACGAAAGAATCTCGACGAACGCTTGATCCTCTCCTCTTTTCTCCTCTTTTCTCTTCTCTTCTTTTCTTGAACTCTCAACTAAAACCCTAGGTGTATATTAGGATTATAAAACTGAACCTAATAGGATTATACCCCTAAAATATTACTAAAAATGAATTAAACCTGGTTGGGTAAGGAAAAGACTAAAATACCCTCCACTATTTTTGGCTAACTTTCCTTAACTGGACAACCTAACTTCAAAAAGGTCATATCTCACTCATTCGAACTCGAAACTTAGCAAACTTGGTGATGTTGGAAAGATAATTCAAAGATCTTTTCTAAGGTATCTTGTAGCACACCTAACTCATCCTATGATAGGAGTTATGGTCACTTGAAGTTGACCCAAAATTCATACTTAACTTAACTCTCCAAATTTCAGATTTCGCTATTTCCAATTAGCTCTTTTAGAACTCAAGGTGCTACATCTAGTGACCTTAACACTTAAGAAATTTTTAATTCCTTGGTAAAATCTCACTCACTACGAAGAACGGTTCGAGTCTTAGATCAAAAAATTTTCGAGGTGTTACACATCACTACAAGTCTTTCATTCTACAATTATAAATAGAGGTTTAATTTAAAAATGTTCATCAGAATTCTAATAAGAAGGTAGAGAGAGCTCGTGGACCAAACACCGCAAGTTTCTCTACAAGCATTTAAACACTCAAGTATTTCTCTACAAGTTCTAAAGATCAAGACGATGATTCAAGATCAAGCTCAGTGTCCCTTGAGTTCAATAAAAAGTTAATCTAGAGATCAAGACAAAGATTTAAGATCAAACTCAAAGACCCTTGAATTCAAATACAAGACAAGATCAAGATCACAAACTTCAAGCCTTTGGATCGAAGTACAAGTCAAGTTCAAGTTCATCAAGATTTAAGATCAAACTTGAAGACCCTTGAATTCAAAACAAGTCAAGATCAAGCTTCAAGCTCTTTAATTCAAGTACAAGTCATGATCAAGCTCGAAGACCATGACTTCAAATACAAGTAAAGATCAAGTTTCAAACCTTTGGACTCAAGTACATGTCAAGATCAAGTTCATCAAGATTCAAGATCAAGCTTGAAGGACATTGAAACTAAAAGCCAGGTCAAGTTCATCAAGATTCAAATCAAGCTCAAAGGTCATTTAAATCAAATACAGCTCCAAGAACAAGTCCACAAGCTCAAGCTCAAAGACTCTTGAATTTATACTCAAAAAGAAGAATCAAAGGATTCATATCAAACGTAACACTCATATATTAAAATTATATACTACAATTGTTGTGAGACTATTTTCTATGTGAATTATTATTTTTTGTTGATGTAAAATTTATTGTCTACAACATAATTGTTTATATTTTGTCAACAGAACTCTGGATAGTCTGAACAACTCAAAATTCAAGTTAAATAGAGTAATATGTATACTGTTTTAGTATTTATAGGGACAAAATTCCTAGTTAAATCCTGAGAGACATCATAATGAGAACAGAAAGGAAAGAAACAAGTGTATATTTGCATACCCATTTCATGATATACCAAATAGATTGGTTCGGCGTGTACCAAACAAATTATTATTTTGAATGCATGCTTCCCACCTTCAATCTGTATTCTACCATTATTGTAATATCATACATAATGTACACATTTAGAACATTCTATATTTTTCCTTCATGTTCATAGCTAGGCCCTATCATAGCTTGAAGTGACATGATGGGCTCAAATAGAATTTTGGTTATTCTTTGATCCCTTATTTGATATATGTCAGATTAATGATTAGTTATATACAAGTTATTTTTATCTTTGAGTGGAATAGTGTAACTGGGACACCTTATTCCGAGATAATTTCAGAATAAATTTTGGTTATTCTTTAATCCCTTATTTGATTATAAAGTTATCGCAGGATTAATAATTAGTCCTAAGATAAGTTATTTATATCTTTGAGTGGAAAAGTATTACTGGCACACCTTATTTCGAGATAATTTCAAGATAAATTTTTGTTATTCTTTACTCCCTTATTTGATTATAAAGTTATCGCATGATTAATAATTAGTCCTAGTATAAGTTATCTTTATCTTTGAGTGAAATAGTATTATTGAGATACCTTTTCCCGAGATAAAAGAGGTAAGTGACAAAAGTATCCCTTTAAACTTTTTTTATACATTAATTTTTCCATTAATGTATATTCATACTCTTTTCATTTCAAAAAGAAAGATCTGGTTTGACTTGACATAAAGTTTAAAAAAATAAAAAAGACTTTTGAATCTTGTGGTCCTGAATTAAAGTTATGTGAAATGTATAAAATTGCCCTTTAATCTTGTTGTCTTAAACATGCCACGTGGAAAGTTGTTACCAGAAAAAGAAAGAGGTAATTCTTTTTTAAACAGATTAAAAAGAAAACGAGATCATTCTTTTTTAAACGGAGGGAGTATTATTTTTAATTCCATGTATAATAACATTTACAATCTTCACTACTCCTTATTTTATTATAATAATTCCTCATATTTTTCATTAAAAAATTACGCTATATAAATATTATTTTTATACACACACAGTCAGGCGTGTATCTAGGGGGGTGTCGCGGGTTCACGTGAACTCATGCTCCCCTTTCAATATATAATAGGTTATATTATTTTTGAAAAATATATTTAAATATAGATATGTGAACCCACATTCAAAGTATTATATAATTATACGATGATGATTGGGTGCACCTTTCTAAGTGAAGATACAAATTTAAATCTTATATCTATCTTGTTCTTTTGATTAACACCTTTCCAAGTGGTTATCAGTTACACTTTTGATGATTTAACTAATTTTCTTTTATTTTTTCCCTTTAATCTTTCAAAAAAAGTTAAGTGTGCTACATTGAAAGTTCCTAAAAAGTTTAGCACGGTAAAAAATTTAATTTTTAAATTAAATATGTATATTAAAACTTAAAACTAGTAGTATCATATGGTTTGGACTCATAATTTTTAAAATTTAATGGTTCATATTAAGAACTTAAAAGTCAAACAGATAAAATTTATGTTTAAGATGCATTTTTTCGTAATCATGCACCTATCTTGCCGGAATTCTGGATACGCATCTGCACACAATACAATTATGAGTGGCAAACGAGCGAGTCGAGTCGAATATGAGTCGATCAAAAAACGAGTTAAATAAAAATGGATAAGTTACCCGACTCGACTCATATTTTAAATGGATAAAATGGGTATACCCAATGTATAATATGGGTAACCATATTACCCATATTATATTAGAGATTTTGTTAAAAGCTTTAAAAATAAAACAAAAAAAAATTATCACTTAACTCCAACCCCCCCCCCCCCCAACACCTCTCAAAAAATGTAAAAATAAATACTTAATAATCACAACTTTCACTCAAACCCCTTACCAGTCCACCACCCCCCCTACCATTCAAACACACACCTTCCCCAGGACCCCATCCCGAAAAAAAAAATTAACAAAATTTATAAAAAAAAAAAATCATTAATTTTTTTCCAAAGCAAATTTACCCACACCCATCCCTATCAGCCCCCCCCCCACCACACACAACCCATAAACCCCATCCCCTTACCCCTTACCCCCACCCCGCCACCCCGTTTAAAAAAAATATTAAAATTTTTATAAAAAATTCATTAATTCTTTTTTTGGAAAATTTTAAAAAAAGTTACGACCACCCCCCTACAAACCTCCCCCACCCCGCCCCCTCCCCCATCCCACCCCCACCCCCCCACCCCATCCCCAAAAAAATAACAAAATTTTTAATTTTTCAACTAATATTCTTAATTTTTTTTGAAATTTTTTTTATCACCCCCCCTTTACCCCCTACCAGCCCCCCCTCCCAATTCCCTACCACCCCTATCCCAAATTAAATGTAAAAAAAAATTTATATTTTTTTAAAAAAAAAAAAATTAAAAAAACTTTCTTACTAACCCTTTATCACTTTTTTTGTTTTGTTTGCTTTTACCCATTTTATTCATTTAATTACTCATTTTTAAATGGGTAATATGAATATTACTCATTTTTTTATCCATTTTCAAATGAGTTGGATACCCAATTCATTTAATATGGGTAATATGAATGGATACCCATATTATTTACCCATTTTGTCACCCCTAAATACAATCATGGGAATGCACAGACGCAAAATATTTAACATAAACAAAATGAAAGTTTATTTTCAAGAATGAATACCTAAAGCTTACAAAAAAAATATAAAATAATTAAATAAAGTGAATGATATTTTTATAAATAAACATTTATTTTAAATTTTATACCGTACATATTATTTTAAATACAACAAATTAAACCATTAATAATTAGTTGTTAAACTATTTAATTAATCATGCGCTATTTCAAATTTCTACTCCTAATCTACATTTGAGGATTAAATAAATAATAATTTTAATATAACATATTTATTATGTAAAGGTACCAATAACAGGCATTACTTGATTTTTAAAGAAGCAAGTCCGATACACTATCAATTTTGAGACTCAATGTTTCAAAATTGTCAGTAATACTCTTTTAATTCAAATAATATTTGTCCACTATACTAATAATAGATGTCCAACAATATTTGTTCATTTTATGAAATCTATAGATTATTTTTTACTTAGTTTCTAATTTATCTTTGTCATTAATTATAATAATTTGTTTATTACATTTTTCAAAACATTATATTTATTATATCACAGAGTGATATAATAATATTATTATTTTATTTATAGTTTTTTAAGAAATGTGTCAAATCAATAGTGAACAACTATTATTGAACTGAGCTAGTACTCCCTCCCTCCATAATTTTTTTGGTATGTATACTAAAAATAAATGTCCAAAATGAATTGTCGATTTAAATCATCAAGAAATAATTAGTCACTTTTTTTTAATTTTGCCCTTAATAATTATTCCATTTTATTTAATTGAAAAGTTATGTAGACTTTTGATATTCTTGATATAATAGAATTATATTAATCAAATTACACCTTACATTAAATTTTTCTTAACGAAAGTACATAACCTCATCCTAACAAACAATTGTGGACACAAAGAATTAAACAAAGGTCTCGATCCTCTCTTTGTACAAGCACTTAATCATCCATCATAAAATTAGATCAATCATTCATTATTTTCAGGGAAATATTTAAATGGTTGTTTCGTGCTATCATTAAATATTGTTGCTACAACAGGTAAAAGTACTTGCATCTTGGAATTTCTCTTAATCAGACTAATATTTTATAATGTATTTCTGTTTTCTATTAATATACAAAAAATTATAATTTATAATTATTTTTATATTTTTTAAATATTTAAATATAATTCTTTTAATATTGAATCAATATAATCAAATTTAACTTTAAAAGTTAGTCAAATTAATTTTTCAAAAGCACTACATGATAATAAAAAATAAATGAAGGGAGTAATTAGTTAGTTGTTTCTTTATCTATTTTTAATGTAAAAACAAAATGACACAACAAATAATGATATATATTTATATATAGTTTAAAATATTTATCATTAATATGGATATATTAAATGGCAAATACATATTTAGTGTTTTTACAAGTGTCTTTTTTCTGTTTTTACATGCCTTTGACGGTAACCTCTCTCTTTGATCCTCCCCTTGGCGCTTAAATTTTCTTTTTCACTATTCATAAATCATCTTGGAGATCACCATCGTTTACATGATTTCAGCCTCGAAAACGTGATTCATCTTTATCAAGTAACTTCTAATGGTATTATTTTGTTTTTTAAAAAATGGTTTAAGTCATCTGTGGCCCCTTAAAGTTGTCCGCAAAATTCACTTATACACCTTAACATGCTCATTTTCCTATTAGACAGTCAAACCTTAAAAAATAAATACCTATCAAACATTTATCTAAGACCTGATCAAAAGAGAAAGTGCGTGTAATGCACATGCAGCTGATGTGGCAAAATAGCAAATCAAATGAACACATGTGGCATTTAAATTTAAAATAATTCTATAAATAAATTTTGAAAATAAAAGAATCTAAATAAAAAAAGAAAAGAATGTCAATTTTAAAAAAAAATAAAAAATTCATGTTACCACCCTCACACCCACCTGCACTCTCACCACCTCAAATCTTTCCTTTTCTTCTCTCACTAAAATCACCTCTTGTCCACCATTGTTATTTTCCGAATGGAGATTTTAATATATACTAAGTATGAATTTATCTTTTTTTTTCTCTTTATTTCTCTTTATGTTTTCTTTTTTGTTCCTATTTAAAAATTGATAGTATAGTTTTTCTTATAAAAAAAAAAATCGTTCATTGTCTTTTTGTTTTGATTTAAAATTTACTTTTTGTTCTTGTTTCGTAATGAAGAAAGAAGGGGTGTGAACCGGAGGCTGTGTGTGTGGCCTCTATATTTTTCGGTGGCCTCCCTATTTTTCGGCATAAATAAAGAATGGTGATCTCCATTTTTTCCGGCAAAAAAACTTAAATTATGTTCTTTCATTTTTTATAACAAAGGAAATAATGGCTCACATTTCTTATTAAATTTAAGCATAAATTCAGAAGAAGTAAATCTATAAAAAAAAATGTAAGATGGTAGATTTTCTTGTTATGAATAATTGATGGCAGCAAGTCTGTAATTTTGAAAGAGAAAGAAGAAAGAAGGATTGTTCTTTTTTTAAAAAAAAATACTATGAGAAATAAAAAAAAACTGAAAAGGCTCTGATTATGATTCACGCGCCTAAAAAGGTGTAAGATACACTTTTTGTGACACGTGTGCAAAAAGTGTCTAAATGGTTCAAATTCAGAAGAGTCAAAGTGTTCAATAGGTACAAACCTCAGTTGAGGTGTTTAAGCGAATTATGCGAACAACTTTAAGGGTCTATCGATGACTTAAGCCTTTAAAAAATAAAATAAAATAAAAAATTGTCATCTATTTTCTATGGTTTCTGTTGAAGCCTCTGTTTTTACAATTATAGTAGTCAGAAGAGGGTTATACCGATGAATCTATCAGAACAAGAGAAAAGAATGTTCAAAATCTTTAAAAGAGAAGAAAAGTCAATAATGTTTTTTGTAGCAAAGAAAAAAGTCCAATAAAATAAGTGGAAACGATATAATTTGTATTCACTTTTTCCCAAAATTATTTTTTCATATAGTTTAATATTGAATGCTTTAGTGTGTTGTATCTGTAGCGTTTTAGCAAAGTTTGAATGAGAAATGAGCAGAGAAAAATGAAATGAGGGGGAATCAATTTTGGAGGAAAAATGAAAAGCCATTTCTCCCATATTGGTAGAATAAAAGGAAATTGTTGTCCTTATATCAGGAAACATTTCTTATACTTCTTAAAGGGTTAAGAAGAAGGTGCCCCCTCGCGCCGTCGTCGTCGCTCGGTCTCGGTCTTGGCTTTAACGCAACGGTAATAACAATCTGATTTCTGAAAAGTCGTTATTTTAACAAATTTGTCTAAACAGACACGTTAAAATGGCTATAAAAGGGAAGTCTTTTTCGTTTTTCAAACACTGAAAAATTTCCTTCTCTCTACATATATTTTCTCTCATAAACAAATTGTCGATCGACAGTCTGTGTGTTGCTTGTTACTATTCTTAAGTTCACTAAAGTTATTGAAGTTTGAGGTACCACTTTTTCTTTAACAGGTTAATCCATTTTATTTTGGAGAAATTAATCTGTAATCTCGGGTACAGTGAGGGGATTAAATTTTTTAAGGAGACAAAATAGTTTCTGTGGACTCGGATTAAAAGTATTTTTTCTGTCTATTTCATCTTCTTTCTGTTTCTGTATTTTTGACTAACCTTAATACAGGTGATAACAATCTTAAGAAATTTAGAGTTTCTGTATTTGAGGTTTCTGGAGATTAAAACCTTTATGATTTTCTACTCTGTTTGATTTTTTAAAATTCATTCGATTAACGATTAAAAAAACATCAAAACTTTATCGTTAAATCAGAAACAATTTGTGTAAGGATTTTGCTCTTTACTGTTCGTATTTGACATACTAAAATCATCTGTCATTTGTGACAGAAAGTGACTAATTCAAGTCAAGTAAATGCTGAAACAGTGAGTGCTGCAACAGTAAGTGTTGCAATAATATCGATTGCACACAATCGTTCGACTGTTGCCTTAGCGCCGACTGAGGAACCTGCAAAGTTTTCTGGAGTTGACTTCAAGAGATGGCAGCAAAAGGTGTTCTTCTATCTCACTACGTTGAGTGTGCATAGGTTCATTAATGAGAATGTTCCTGTCATATCGGATGAAACTCCGCTTGACGAACGATTCTTGATAACTGAAGCATGGACACACTCAGATTTTGTGTGTAAAAATTATATTATGAGTGGACTGCAAAATGATCTGCACAATGTGTACATCAATGTCAAAACCTCAAAAGAACTCTGGGATGCTTTAGAAATGAAGTACAAAACAGAGGATGTCGGAATGAAGAAGTTCATTGTGGCAAATTTTCTGGACTTCTTTACTGAAGGTATAAATTTATTTAGTGCCTATGTCAGAAATATTAAGTTTTTTTCTTAATACTCACATAATCTCTAATTAAGGATTGATTGTGAATGATGTCTTTCAAGTGGCTGTCATTATTGAGAAGTTACCTCCATTATGAAAGGACTTCAAAAACTACTTGAAACATAAACGCAAGGAGATAACTGTTGAAGATCTCATAGTAAGATTGAGAATCGAAGAGGATAATAAGGCTGCAGAAAAAAGGTCACGTGGTAATTCAGCAATATCTGGAGTAAATATTGTTGAAGAAGATTTCACAAAATTAAAGAAAAGAAAGAAAGCATCTGGTCCAAAAAGCAATCCTCCAAAGAAGAAATTCAATGGAAGTTGCTTCAATTGTGACAAACGTAGTCATAGGGCTACTGAATGTCGGGGTCCCAAGAAGTACAAGAAGAAGAAGGATCAAGCAAACTTGGTTGAATCCAAAGGAGAAATGGACGATCTTTGTACAATGCTTTCAGAATGTAACTTGGTTGGAAATCCAAGAGAATAGTGGATAGATTCTGGTGCCTCATGTCATGTTTTTGCCAACAAAGAAATATTTTCATCATATACTCCATCACCTACAGACGAGAAGTTGTTTATGGCAAACTTCGTTGTTGCAAAGGTGAAAGGAACTTGTTGGGTCCTATATGACATCAGGCAAGGTGGTCACTTTGAACAGGGTCTCGTATATTCCAGAATTGCGAAAGAATTTATTTCTATTCCAGTTTTGACTAAGAATGGATTCAAATATATATTTGTTTCTGATAAAGTAGTAGTGAGTATGAATGAAATGTATGTAGGAAAAGGTTACCTCAATGATGACCTTTTCAAACTCAATGTAATTGCAGTTGATATGAATAAAGATTATGCTTCTTCTTACTTGCTTGATTCTAAATGTTTATGGCATGAACGTTTGGGACACGTTAATAACAAAATCTTGCGAAAACTTATTAACTAAAATATTTTGCCAAAATTTAAGTGCAATAAATCAAAATGTCAAATTCGCGTTGAATCTAAGTATGCTAAGCATCCTTATAAATCTGTTGAAAGGAATTTAAATCTTTTAAAACTGATTCACACTGATATTTGTGACATGAAGTCAACACCATCACGTGGTGGGAAAAAGTATTTCATAACTTTTATTGACAATTACACTAGATATTGTTATGTCAATTTGCTAAATAGTAAGGATGAAACAATAGATGCATTTAGGCAATATAAAACTGAAGTTGAAAATCAGTTGGATACAAAGATCAAAATGACCAGAAGTGATAGAGGCGGAGAATATGAATCTCCATTTGCAGAAATATGTTTGGAAAATGGAATAATCCATCAAACTAATGCTCCATACATTTCTCAATCTAATGGGATTGCATAAAGGAAAATCGAACTTTAAAGGAAATGATGAATGTCTTACTTATAAGTTCAGGTTTACCACAAAATTTGTGGGGGGAAGCTATCCTTACAGCAAATCGAATACTCGATAGAGTGCCTAACTCGAAGACACATGTTATTCCATATGAGAAATGGAAAGGTAGAAAACTCAACTTGAAATATTTAAAAGTGTGGGGGTGTCTAGCCAAAGTCCAGATTCCTATATCTAAGAGGGTAAAGATAGGAATCTGATTTTTGTAAGATATAGGAATCTGATTCCTATATCTAAGAGGGTAATGCTCGAGGCTTAATCCTCATGTAACAACCCTAAAAATGAATAAGACAAATGCTTAAGGTGTCAAGAATGCTTGCGATTAGACCAAGGTTCACACGGATTGATACGCGTAGAACTAGACCTCAGAACCCTTACTACGGCCAAGCCAACTAACTTGGGGAGTTAATTGAGATTGGAAAGGTTGGAACCAACCATGTAGGGCTCTCGAAAACAAAGATTTAATCGAATGAGTCTTTACCGGATTTAAAAAGAAGAAATCTTGAGTTTTGAGGGTCCAGGGGTAAAATGGTCTTTTCCAGGCCAAGGGTAATATTGTAATTACCCTAAGGAATTAATTAATTAATTAATTAATTTAATTAAAGAATCAATTCGGGTTGGGTCGACCCGAAGTGACCCGTTTTCGCAAAACGAGCCCCACTGAAAGCAACGAATTTATGATTTAATTATCAATTAAAATCTGATTTTTGTAAGGGCAAAATGGTCCTTTCACGTATAATTAAATAAATCAGATTTTTGTTTGTTAAGGAGAGTCCTAAATTGACTAAGTCATCCTCTAATCCTAAACAACTTCACACGTTTCACTCTCTCACGTCTATCACCTCTTCACGCTCAAAAACTCTCTTTCACGTTTTCTCTCTGCCAAATTAACGTGAAGAACTGAAAATACATCAAGAGTTCTTCACACTTGAAGAACTCACATGAAATTTTAAGAAAAACAAAGTAACCAAAAACGTTAAGGCAAAGAGAAGATTCCGTCGAGTTGGTGGTGAAACTTGAGGAGGCTTGGACTGATTTTTTGAGAGGGTTTTGGGCAGAAACTTCTACGTTTGAACATCAATTAAGGTATGGGTTTCTTCTCTCTTGTTCCCTTTCCCAAGAGACCCCTTAAGATTCAAGATAATCATTCCAAACACTAGGATTGTTCCCCGTTGCATGTCCCTGTCACTAGCTCCCATTGAATTAGAGGTTGGGTATGTTTGCTGGTACAAAGTAGGGATGAAATGTGTTTTCGTGATGTTTATGTGTAAGTATGCATGTTCAGAATTATGTGAATATTGAATATGTTGTCCGAAATCATGTGAAAAGATAATGTGTGTGTGCAACGTTGGCAGTGAATGTACTCACTGTTGGAAGTGTGAATTAGCATATTTAATCTTGGAATTTTATGTGCAAAAGTTGTACACAACGTGATGTTCATTGTAGTGAAATGTGGCTAATTTTAATAACAATCTTTTAGCCAAATAAACTTATGAAAGATGCGCCTAAAAATGTGTTAAAATGATTTATGAATGCACCCTATGAATCATGTGAAAACGTTGATGAAAATGAGTTGAAAAATGACCAAAATTTCCAGCAACTATGCAATATTAATTTAGACTAAAGCTTAACAAAGAAATCTGGAAATTTAAATGAATTTTAAAGGGGTGAGGACACCAGGATTCGAACCTGTGACCTCACCCGTTAGGCTACTGTAATTCGCGAAAAAAGGGATGAAAAATAGGGCTGGGGGAATCGAACTCGCGTCACTGGATGAGAAAGAGGAGAACAATAAATTAAACAAATAAATGGTAGGCGTGGGAATCGAACCCACGACCTCCATGTTGCGAAGGAGAGAAGAGAAATTAAAGAAAAAGAAAGTGTGAGGCGTGGGAATTGAACCCACGACCTCAGGGATAGAAAGGGAGGAGCGAAATTAATTAAGAAAATGAAGTGAGGTTGTGGGGGCTCGATCCCACAAACTCACTGCCAAAATGCTTAGCCTAGCGAAATTTAATTAAAAAAAAAAATAGGAGGCTGTGGGGGTTCGAACCCACCACCTCACAGCCTCTAGCGAATTTAAATTAAAATAAGGAGGTTGTGGGGGTTCGAACCCACAACCTCCCTATTCCAGCGTATATAATGAATAAAATAAAAGAGGCTGTGGGGGTTTGATTCCACAACCTCTTGGTTTAGGCGAAATTGGGCAATGAGATGTTAATGAAAAATAAAAAAGGGGTTGTGGGGGTTCGAACCCACAACCCTTCGGCCAACTTAAGAGGAAAACCAAGTAGAAAATTAATGATACAATGTTAATGTTGGGGTTCAATCTAGAGTCCCAATGTCATGGAGATTAAAAACAAAATCAATGAAAAATGTAAATGTTATCCAAGTGATTCGAACTTGGGTTTTCCTTGTCCAAACTTCCGTATTGATACATAAGTCATACGTGAACAAAATATCCAAGAATAATACCACCTACTTAGATCGAAATCAAGATCTTGGCATATATACAAGATACATAAGTCTTGTACTACATAATCTTAGGAATGTATGAATCACTTAACGAATTATGAATGAAGCCTCATGGCTTGTGTGTATAGACTCATAAGTCTAGCATACGTTTAAAAGAAGTGAACCTAAGATGTATGTAATGAAATGATGTAACCTTAGAAGGGTTAAGTATGAGTGTGAAACACACTAAATGGCCAAGTGCATTGGCATACGATGAAATGATTATTATGTAATGAAATGATGAAACGCTAGAAGGGTTAAGTAAGAGTGTGAAACACACAAATGGCCAAGTGCATTGGCATATGATGAAATGAACATTCACGTAAAATGGGGTGAGGAATTATGAAGAGCAAATGTGCTAATGTTAATGAATGTGGTGACAACATGATATGAGGCTAATGTAAAAGATGAGAACAATCTCAAATGAGCCTAAGTAAATGTTACCAAAACGTACTCACCTATGAGAGTGTAAAGTTAATGAAGAGACCAGTCTCTATGAACACTCTAATGAAAGTATTGAGATTAACACACTTAATACTAATGATGAGATGAGAAATCATCTATTGAGCTATGATGTCCTCATACTAGAAGCCAGCTTCCATGACGTATGAGTTGAATGTAATGGACTTTATACTAAGCACCGATAGACTAGCTATGAGCGGTGATGCCTTCTTTAGGGAAGGGAGGACGTTCACATAACTCTTATGAGATGAGACTGTCCGGCTTGCCGGGTATGGGTCTCCTTATATCTCCTGGTCTTCGAACCTATACTGCCAATATAGGGATCTGGCGGGGTTAAATTCCCATGTACGCAAGCATGTTTTGGGTCACTTTAGCCGGTGATTCCACCTCTTTTCGGTGTGGGGGAGACACTGGATTTCATGATGCTCATATGATCTATGTTGGTTAAAGTTAAAGTTCCCAATGAATGAATGAGGCCAGCCTCAAATGAAGCACATAACAAAATGAATGATACCAAAGGTGTTAGGATAGGATAATCAAGAGGTGAGCTAGACTCAGGTAATGACACTAGGTTATTCTTGATCATTGCACAGTAAACCCAATGAAAGTCTTAAACTACACCCTAGGTATAGCTGGTGTTTACACTGGCCTATGAACGAAATGAAATGAAGTACTTATGAATGAATGAAGCAGACTCTGTGTTCGCTAATGAAGACTCCCTAGTTGAGGTCCTATATGTTGAGCCCTTATTTTGGAAAGTCTTAATGTCAAGTCCATGATTCCAAGGTCTCATGGCATAGAAATGAATGATATGAAAGAAGCTATGTGCTATATGTTATGTGCTATGATATGTGCTATGTGTAAGATGTTATGTGCTGTGTGCAAAATGATATTTATGATGATGCATGTTACTCTAATGACATGACTTTCCTAATCCAAATTTGGAAAGTTCATTGACTTTCCTAATCCAAATTTGGAAAGCTCACTGACTTTCCTAATCCAAATTTGGAAGGTTTACTAACTTTCCTAATCTCAATTTTGCAAGTCCACTGACTTGACTTTCCATAATCATATTATTAGGAAAGAGCTATCTTTTCTCATGCATGTCCTTGGTGTGTGCTTGCATATACCCATACTTAGTACAAGTGTGTACTAACCCTATACAACTCTACAATTTTAGGTGCAGGCAGAGGTGGACGCTAGAGCTACAGGTTGACGCTGAAGCTATCCGGACGTCGAGCATTCATTCGGACTTGGTAGGTCCTCATTCATTTCGAGGATGCTGCCATTTATATTCTAGCTTTGTTTTAGAGTTGAGCTAGTGGAGCATGTTCCACTAGCGTTTCTTTCCTGTTTTATTCAGACATTGTATTGATGCCATTTTGGCAAGTACTATATTACAGTATTTCTTTCATTTGATGATCTTAATATCAGATGGTTGATGGTGAATGATTATGTATTAATGAGAATGTTTAATAAGTAAGTTAAGAAACAAAAAGTTTCAAATTTTCCGCTAAAATTAACCTAGATGAAGTAAGAATGACGTATGTAGGCTTGTCTGCGACCTCTGAGAGGTCAACGACGCCGATCTCGTCTGGGGTCTAGATTCAAGTCATGGCAGTTTATTACATTAATATAGGTCTGAAAACATAATTTTAAAACTTATGTAATAGATTAATTTCATGTCTAAGTCATGACATTTCCGAAGTGTTACAATATCAAGATCATAACCTAGGGTTAAGGGGTGAAGGTTAGCTTCTACAAACTACACCAAACCATCAAGATATATCATAATAAGTTAGAATACATGTTACTATATTCATAATATCCAAAATAAATCATAAACAAATCAATTCATAACAATAATTTCGAGATTGGGAAAGACCTACGTGAAAACACAACTTTTGAAAATACTTTGAAGGAACCCTTTGAGGAAAGAGGTCTCAAAGATGAATTATATCTCATACTTTAATGTTTGATGAAGAATTAATGGTGAAGTTTTCCCTTTACATCCCCTAAAATCCTCCCCTAGCTTGGTCTTCAATGGAGTTTTTCACTAGAGAGAGAAAGAAGATAGAAGGAAGAGAATTTGGGTTTGTGAGTTATGAGAGCTTAGGTTAATCTAATGGGGTTGGGGTCTTTATATGGGGAGTTAATCAAATTAATTAGACTTCCCTTAACCCCTAACTAACAACCTAACCCCTAAATTAATTATTTGGATCTAATTAAAAACGTGCAGTAATTTACAGTGACCACAGACGACACCACGATCGACGAATCATGGGTCAATCGACGACCACTGTGCCTGTCCATGCTGCACATCCGGCGTCTTGATCAGAGACTATGAAAATGAGGCCCTCCAATGATTAGTCTAAGTTTGGTCGATGGATGGCATCGACGCCCCGTCGATCAAGACACGCCCCATTGATTCCCTTTCGTGGGTGCACACTGCCTTGGGCAGTTTCTTGACTACGAACGCAAGGGTCCTCCTCAAGGGCCCTTGGTTGGTCCTTAGGCAGTCGTACTCGGACTTTTTGACCAAGAATCAACTTAAACACATGTTAGACACCCTTCCACCAATTTGCATCAATTTCTGACTTCTAAAAGCTAGTAAAATAGGCTAAGGCACGCTATTACCTCCTTGAACTAGTTTCCAGACGTCATGGACGTTCTTTGACGTTTTGGTTTCTAGACTTTTTAAATGACTTATATTCATTAAAATGAACCTTAAAACAGTGTCAAGACCTTATTACACCTATGTTAGGCTCTAGAGCACGTCTTGGATTTTGAAGTGTTACATTATCCCCCTCTTAGGGACATTCGTCCCCGAATGACACTAAAGTCTTTTGAAGGAAGGAATAGACTAAAAACTAGCAGATCAACCAAGTTTGTCACAATATAAATCATATCACTTACACATGGCAATTAAAATTTTTTTTACCACTCATAAGGCTCAAACAACACATTATGAGGAATTTCCTTCTCACAATAACAACATGAGCTCAACATAGCATTTATGAGTCAATTATTTCAAAGTTCAACTTACCAACATGCTACATATCGCTTCATAAAGACTCACCATTACAAAATGCACAACATAACTCAAAACAAGCAAAATTGCAATTTATCAGCATACTTCACTGTAAGTCAATGCAACAACATTCAAAAAATGAACATTTTGCAAAACTTCACTAAAAAACTTTAATTTCTAATCATTATTTTTATTACTAAGAGGAATGACTAACCTTAGTTATCAAATAGATGAGGGTAACGGAACTTCATGTCGGCCTCGGCCTCCCATGTTGCACATTAACTAGGTGATTCTTCCATAACACTTTTCCGGAAATGACCTCTTTGCTCCTCAACTTCTTTACTTGCCTATGGATTTGAACCGGAACCTCCTCATATGAGAGGTTATACTTTACACCAAGGCACTCAATAGGAAGAATAGACTCGGGATCACCGATACACTTCTTAAGCATGGAAACATGGAAAATCGGATGAACTGAATCAAATTCACTAGGCAACCTGACCAACCCTTTGCAAGATTTCATAGGGACCCACATAACGAGGACTTAACTTCCCTTTCTTGCCAAATCTAACCACCCCCTTCATAGGTGAATTAGCAAGTACACTTTATCACCTTCTTCAAACTCTAAATCCTTTCTCCTATGATCGGCATAAGACTTTTGCTGACTATAGGCTGTTTGCAATTGATTTTTTATAATATGAACTTTCTCAAAAGTCTTATATATCAAATCGGGACCAAGAATCGAAGACTCACTGACTTCAAACCACCCAATAGGAGATCTACACCTCCTACCATACAAGGCTTCATAAAGAGCCATGGATATGGATGAATGGAAACTATTATTGTAGGCAAACTCCACCAAAGGCAAGTGCTTGTCCCAACTTCCCTTGAAGTCGATGACACAAGCTCTAAGCATATCCTCAAGTGTTTGAATAGTATGCTCCGCTTGACCATCCGTTTGGGGATGAAAACCGGTACTTAACTTCACCTTAGTACCCAACCCTTCTTGGAATGACCTTTGAAACCTAGATGTGAATTTTGCACCACTATATGATATGATGGATAACGGAATACCTTGGGACAGACAATCTCTTCTATGAAGATCTTTGCGGCGAATAAGGAGACTTGACGGGAATAAAATGAGCGGACTTGGTCAACCTATCCACCACTACCCATATGGAATCATATGGTTTTTAAGCCTTAGGCAAACCTACCACAAAATCCATATTGATGTCTTCCCACTTCCAAGTAGGAATTTGGATTTCTTCAAGTAAACACCCAGCTTTTGATGTTCAGCTTTTACTTGTTGGCAATTTGTACACTTAGCAAAAAACTCCGCTATGTCCTTTTTCAAACCTGCCCACCAATACACTTCCCTAAGGTCATGATACATCTTTGTTGACCCCGGATGAATGGAATAACGGGACCCATGAGCTTCCTCAAGAATACGTCTCCTCAAATCATGAACATTGGGAACACACAACCTTCCCATGTTTCATAAGCACACACCCCAAACCCACTCGGGATGCATCACAATACACACCGAAGCCCTTTGTACCCTCCGGTAAAGTGAACACCGGAGCAGAAGTACGCCTATCTTACAAGATTTGGAAGCTCTTCTCACATGTCTCCGACCAATCAAAATTCTAACTCTTCTGGGTCAAAGTAGTCAAGAGTGATGCAATGGATGCAAAAACATCCACAAACCTTCGATAATAACCCGCTAGACCCAAGAAACTCCTAATGTCAGTTGGAGTCAATGGTCTCGGCAAATTTCTCACCGGCTCCATTTTCTTATTGATCAACATCAACTCCTTCACTAGAGATGATATGACGATCTCAACCAAAACTCACATTTGCTATACTTTGAAAACAATTGATGTTCTTTATGTACTTGCAACACCACTCTCAAATGACCCATGTGTTCACCCTCATTTTTTAAATATACAAAGATGTCGTCAATGAAGACAATGACAAATGAATCTAGGTAACTTTGAAGGATTCATTAGGTGTATAAACGCTGTCGTAGCTTTAGTGAAACCAAAGGACATTACTAAAAACTCATAGTGACCATATCTAGTCTGAAATGTCGTCTATGGTTTATCCTCACCTCTCACTCTAAGTTGGTGATACCCCGATCTCAAGTCTATCATAGAAAAGTAGCTTGCCCCTTGGAGTTGATCAAACAAGTCATCAATCTGAGGGATAGGATACTTGTTCTTAATAGTGACTTTATTGAGTTGCCGATAATGAATGCACATTCTTAAAGACCCATCCTTATTCTTCACAAACAAAACCGGAGCACCCCATGGAGAAATACTAGGTCTAATGAAGCCTTTGTCTAGTAAATCTTTGAGCTGAGCCTTCAACTCTTTCAATTCGGTCGGAGCCATTTGATAAAATGGAATTGAAATGGGATTTGTTTCCTGTAGTAAATTGATACCAAAATCAATTTCCCGTTCGGGAGGAATACCGGGAAGATCATTAGGAAAGACCTCTAAAAATTCACTCACTACGTGGACCGACTCAATGGGAGGAATTTCGGAGTCTAAATCTTGGACCCTCACTATGTGATATAGACAACCTTTAGAGATCATTTTGCATGCTTTAAGACAAGAGATGATACGACCTCTAGGAATAGAATTTCCCCCCTTCCACTCTAAAACGGGTTTATTTAGAAGTTAAACCTCACAACCCTCGTTCTACAATCAACAGAGACAAAGCAAGCATGCAACCAATCCATACCCAAAATGATGTCAAAATCAAGCATATCAAGTTCTACTAGTTCAGCATAAGAAATTCTATTGGGCAACATTATAGGACAATTTCTACACACTCTTTTTGCGAAAAATGACTCACCCACAGGGGTAGAAACTATAAAAGGTTCATGAAAAATATCGGGAAAATTGTCAAACTTTTTAGGTACAAGAGGGGTAACAAATGACAAGGTAGCACCGGGATCGAGTAAAGCATACACATCTACAGAAAAGACTTTCAACATACCGATAACCACATCTGGAGAGGTATATTTCTTGCCCCTAGTGCGGAGAGCGTAGAAGCGGTTCTTCTTAGGAGCATCACTAGAACCACTTGTTTGAGCTTGACCACCCTTGTCTTGGCCCTTTATATTAGGGCAATCCTGACACACCCGGAAATTTCCATGAACTATACTAGACCTTAATATGTCAAGTAATAATTATTTTAGGTCAAAATAAGTGTAAATAACTTGTTTGACAAGTTTAGGAACCATAGGATTAACAAAAAGCCTTAACATCCGGAAACTAGCGAAATTTAACTATGTTGACGTCCCTATGTTTGGTTAAGGTTTTGGAGGGTCATATGAAGTTCAAAACTTGTAAAAAGACTTTGGTTAGGTAGAGTGAAGTATATAGAGTATAAACGTTCTAAAAAACACCCCAAGGACACCCGGAAGGGTCCTTGGGGAGTACCCGAAGTTGAGCGAGCAAGCTGCCAAGGCAGCTTGCGCGCAGGCAGATTCTGGTGGCTGCTGCGCGTCGCTCAGCCATCGCGTGGGAATCTGGAGTTGGCCTCGCTATGCGGGGCTGAAACGGACTTCACTGCCTCATCTCAAAATTCGAAAATAAATTGGGGAATTAGCCTCACGATGCGCACCTACTTCCCAAATATCGTAAAAGTTGTATTTTGGGTGTTTTGACTTCACAAATTAACCCATTTAAGTGAGGGTTTTTTTTGGGTAATTTAATGGGTGACTATATAATGTATTAGGGTAAGATTTATCTAATTTTAGCACTCAAATCAGGTCCCACAAGTTGAAATCAAAAATATCTCTCTCTCTCTCAAATTCTCTCCTCCTCCAAAACTCCATTGAAGGCCATTATAGATCCAAGAAGAAGATCAAGCCTTCTTATTTTTCAACCAAATTTTGTGGCTTTCTAATATATAAGGTATGGTTTCTTTAACTCTTGGTATTACTTTCCCCAAGAGTTCCTTTAAAAGATGATTTCTAAATCCCCCAAAACAAGGATTTTTCTCCTCACATGGGTCTTCTTTGTAAAATGAAATTGTGAGTTAATTGTGATGAATTATGATGAGTTAATTTTGTTTAAGTATGATTTAATGGTTAATTGATGAATTCCAATGAGTTTTTCCTTGAACCATCTCTTTCCCTTAATTCCCTAATTTCTTGGATTGTTTAAGGTGAAAATGAACCTGACACTTAATTACTTTGATTTTAGTTATGTTAATACTTCATGAATTGACCTATTTCATATGTTGGTTGTGAGTTATTGGGTATTGAAGTATGAAGTCCCATGAAGGGCAGTGAGGTATGATCTTGATTCTCCTTTGATCTCAATTATGCAAGGTGAAATCTACTTATGTGATAATGATGTTATAGCTAATTGTGTTGTTGTGATGTTGGTGACAAGGATCCCTCATACCTAACCCTAGATCTATGAATTGGCTATGAAGTACGTAATTATGTTATGCTATGATTGTTATATGATTGAATGTAGTTTCTCATGATTATAATGTAGCATCTAAAAGTGAAAGGATAGTTCTCACTTATGATCACCTATGAGCTATTATGATAAGATGATCACCTAAGGGTCTAGAAGAGGTTAATGTGAACTTGTATGATGATATATGATGATTACTTAAGGGAATAATTGCTTAGCACCGAAAGGGCATGTAAATGATATAGAGGTCTCACGTTAGTAAGTCCGCCCTCCCACATAAGTTTCTTCACGTTAGTAAGTCTGGATTCCAAATATATGTGTTGTCTCATGCGATGGAAACCCTCATGTTAGTAACTCAAGGTTTCTAGAAACAATCTCTTTTTCCATTAACTATGTGCCCACATAGGACTCTATCTTAGTGGATTAACCTAGAATAGCTATGTAAGAATGGTTGCACCTTAGGCAAGTGTTAACCCTCTCTTTTTGATGTGGGAGTAGAACTTCGGATTACATTGTAACGGCCTGTATTTTTGTATGTGGTAGTTCTATTCATGTTATATTTGACATAGACTTATAGTGTAGGTGAGGGATCATGTTTCTTATGTGATTAGTGTTGGTTTAAACTAGCTTGGAAGGTGATGAAATGCCTTGCACGTTTTAGCATATGTATTGCAAGTTAACTCCGATGGAAAGTATTTAAGTAATTATAGTAAGATGGTAATTGAGCTTGCAGCTGCATCACCTACTTGATCTATATTATAGTTAAAGGGCCCAAGTTTGATTGAGCAGATTTAGGCTTATATTTAGGGGCTCATTTGAAGCCCAAACCTATTAAAGAAATTGTGAATGAAAGAAGGCCCAGCAGCCAAATCTGCCAATTGGCCCATTATGGATAAAGCCCAAGTGAAACTAGGTAAGTGCATGACCTCCTAAGATTTGTTTTACCATGTTATTGGGCCAAGTGTGTACCACCTGCTTGCATTAATCTGTCCCAAGTGGAATAAAAGAACAAAGGGAAAATGGACAGCCAAGGTCCAATAATATTAAGTCCAAAAAGGCCCAAGTTAAAAGGACAAGCAGGTGGGGCACCTACTTGACATTATATGGCCCAAAATTGGTCAATAGTGTCGGCCATAACACCTCCTTTTTCAAAGGATAAGGATCAAGTCTTATTCTCCATTTTGAACTTGCAAAAGTTTCAGATTTCCTAAGTTCTTTCTTGGTCTCTCTTGGCTTCAATTAGCAGCCCTAAGACACCTTAGAGTTCTTGAGTGCTGTCTAATTTTTCAAGTAATAGTTTGAAGGAGAGTTTGAATTCTTGAAGTACAAGTGTAGAGGATAAATTTTCAGAATTAAGGTAAGACTTCAACCCATTTGTTTTCCTCTCTTTGATAATGTTTGGAGTGGAGAATTTTGTATATGTTTATCAAGAATTCATGGATTGTGATAAATCTTTGAGTCAATATTCTCCTATTATGCTGAAAGATTTGAGATTGATAGTGGCTGCCTTATGAATATTGTTGTTGAGGGCTGTTTGGGTAGCTTGGGAGATGATGTATGAAGTTGTATTAATGTGTAGAGGAAGGGTGTGGTGGTTCACCATTTATGTAAGGGTTGTTTGGGCCTGATTTCCATCAAATATTTTAGCTACTGTTTTGGAGGACCTTATTGTGATTAGCTGCTGATGTTAGCTTAATCATGACTTATGTTGTAGATTAGCACCCAATCAGGAAGGCTGAATCGTGATAGTGGTATTGGTCAGAAAAATAAGGTATGTAAGGCTATTCGATTCTATATCCTTTTGGCATGAAATCTGGCACCTGCAATTAATATCAATGAAGTGATTCCCATAAGGTCTATTTCTAGAAAAGGAAGCATAGTGGCAGCGTACTATCTCCAAATAGCTAACAATATTTCTTTCCCCATTCTAAGTACATGGAACTACTTCATTATATGTTCACTATTCTATACTTGTGTAATTTTCCCTTGTGCTGTTATAGAAATGGTATTTGCAAAAGAAAGTTTGATGAATCCTTCTCCTAAGCCAATTGAAGTCAATTGTGCCATTAAGGTCTTAAAGTAAGGTGTTGATGTTTCATAGCTCCTTATGTCATTGTTACTGCCTCAAAGTATTATTTTCATGTATTCCACTACTGTTCCGTATTTTCATATCTCCAAGATGATTATGACCACCAAATCAACATCTCAAAGTGTTGCGATTAACCAAAATAACATCTCAAAAGAGTTATGAACTGATTAACAACAATCTCAAAGATTAAAGAATCTAAGTGAAGAAATCTATATAATTAAGGGTGGCAGCTCAGGGGCGAAAGCCTAGCATGGGCCGATCCCTATTGGTATAGAAGGGTGGCAGCTCAGGGGCGAAAGCCTAGCATGGGCCGATCCCAAGTTGTGTAATTATGAGGACCGCATCCCAGGGGTTAATACGCCTAGCATGGGTCATCCTCTTCTACCACTGATCAACTGGTCACTTGTATCACATGCCCAACAAAGATTATAACATACAACAAGGTAAAGAAAAGAATGTAGCTTACTTGATCCCATAAGAGTAAGCAAAGGTGGTCTTCTCTCCTAATCTATGCACCCTTATGTTGCTACTTGAATTCATTTGAGCCTTGTATTACATATACTTTTTGCCTTACATATTCAGTATATTTTTCGTACTGACGTCCTGTATTGGGGACGCTGCATTTCATGCTGCAGGCTCAGGTACTCCAGCTAGTAGACCTCCTCAGTAGGAGCACTCGAAATTCTGCTACTTTTGGTGAGCTCCAAGTTGATTCGGAGCTTTATTAAGTCCTTGGTAAATTCGTGTGGCATTGTATCGTAGTTAAGGGTAAGGCAGGTCTGTCCCGACCTACTCTAGTATTCTATCTTTTAGAGGCTTTGTAGACGTATGTACATGGTTCAGTTGTGTCTTAAGGAGTTGTGGTCTAAACAGCCAAGTCTTGTATATAAATTTTGGACCTACTTACGTTGGTTTGTATCGCTGCATCCAAAGTTAACTTGTCTCAATTGTTATAGTATATGCTCAGTAAGAACACCGTTGCAGGTTGGTTCTCTCGGGCCTTTAGGGCATCGGGTGCCTGTCCGTCTTAATGGGTTTTGAGGCGTGACAAAAGTGGTATCAGAGCAGGTCATCCTAGGGAGTCTACAAAGCCGTGTCTGTGTAGAGTCTTGCTTATGGATGTGTTGTGCACCACATTTATAAACAGGAGGCTACGGGACATATAGGAGTTGTCTCATTTCTTTCATTTCTTAGATCGTGCGATAGAACTTGTGTTGTAGGTGAATCATATCTAATTCCTCAATTGTTTTATTATAGCAAAGATGCCGATTACGAGAAGGAGTAAAAGTACTGGTAAACGAGTAGAAGTGGCTGCCCAAGAAGGGACCAGCCAACCACCACCAAGTCAAGCTGTTCAAAGTGGGGCTCAAGATGAGTCTCTATCGCAGACTTCCTCGACGCCTCCATCTCTTGAAGAAATAAGGAGGGAAGATGAACCTCAGGAACCCCCTATTAATGCTACCGAGCAAGATTTGAGGAATGCAGTCCAATTATTGACTCGTATAGTTGCTGGTCATGGCCAAAGGCAAGAAGGTCCAGTTGCAGGTACTAGTGGTGTAGTTAGATCAGCTGGAACACGGATACGTGATTTTCTTAACTTGGACCCTCCATCATTTACCGGGTCAGATCCTAATGAAGATCCCCAAGACTTTATAGATCAAATCCAACGCACTTTGGATATTATGCATGTAAGTGGTAAAGAAGCACTTGAGCTAGCTGCATACAGATTAAAGGGTGTGGCTATATTGTGGTATGAAGCTTGGAAGCAATCTAGGGGAACAAATGCACCTTCAGCTATGTGGAAAGAGTTCAAAACGGCATTCCTTGATCATTATCTGCCATTGGATATCCGAGAGGCCCGTGCGGATCAGTTCTTAAATCTCCACCAAGGAAATATGAGTGTGAGGGAGTATAGTCTCAAATTTAATTCCTTGGCCAGGTATGCTCCTAATGTAGTAGCTACTATAGAGGATAGAGTTCATCGTTTTGTGGACAGGTTAGATTCATATCTGGTTAGAGACTGTACAATTGCTTCATTAAATAAAGATATGGATATAGCAAGGATGCAGGATTTTGCACAAAAATTGGAGGATCAAAGGCAAAGAAGAAGAACACAAGAGTTGGAAACAGGGCATTCTAAGAGGGCCAGATCAATGGGGCAGTTTACACCATCCCAAGGTGAGTTTAGGCCTCGGTTCTCTAACAGACCACCTAGGCCATCATCTTTCTACTCTACAGCTAGTGCTCCACCACGGTTCCAAGGGTTTAGAGGCAATCAGTTTGGGCAAAGAAGTGAAAGCCAAGGCAGTCATCAAGAGCAAGGAAGTACGAGCCAATCAAGGCCTCCACGACAGCCTTGTAAACAGTGTGGGAGGAATCATCTAGGTGCATGCAGGTTTGGGACGAATGTTTGTTTTTGGTGTGGAACACCAGGGCATATGATGAGAAACTGCCCTCATAGGGGAGTGGGTGGCGTTGTTCAACCAACTAGATCAGTTGTTGCGTCGACCTCATCAACCCCTTCTTTAGGTAGGGGACTACATATGCCTGCAGGTCGGGGTAGAGGAGCTAGGGGAGCAGCTAGTTCTAGTGGAGGTCAGAATCGCATATATGCACTAGGGGATCGACAAAATTTAGAAGCCTCGCCGGATGTGGTTACAGGTACATTGTCCATCTTTTCACATATTGTATATGCATTAATCGATCCGGGGTCTACACTATCATATGTTACACCATTGATTGCTGGAAAGTTCAAAAGAACACCAGAATTATTAGCGAAGCCATTTGAAGTGTCTACACCGATTGGTGAATCCATTATAGCTAGGAGAGTTTATCGTAATTGCATTGTAACTGTTTGTGATCGCGATACATTGGCTGACCTTGTTGAGCTAGACATGGTAGATTTTGATGTTATAATGGGTATGGATTGGTTAGCTTCTTGTTATGCCACGGTAGATTGCCGAACTAAGATAGTGCATTTCCAGTTTCCAAAAGAGGTAGTCCTCGAATGGAAAGGTAATATTGGGATGCCAAGAGGTAAATTCATTTCTTATCTTAAGGCAAAGAAGATGATTTCCAAAGGATACATATGCCATCTGGTTAGAGTGAAAAATGTAGATGTAGAGCCACCAACCCTTCAATCCATTCCGGTGGTAAATGAATTTCCAGATGTGTTTCCTGAAGATCTTCTAGGTTTGCCTCCAGAACGAGAAGTAGAGTTTGGTATTGATGTGCTTTCAGATACTCAACCTATCTCAATTCCTCCGTATAGAATGGCTCCAGCAGAATTACAAGAGTTGAAGGAGCAGTTAAAAGACTTATTACAAAAAGGATTCATAAGGACTAGTGTGTCCCCATGGGGAGCACCAGTTTTATTTGTACGCAAAAAAGATGGCTCATTAAGAATGTGTATCGACTACCGGCAGTTGAATAAGGTAACAATTAAGAACAAATATCCCCACCCTAGAATTGATGATCTGTTTGATCAATTACAAGGTGCTAGGTGTTTTTCAAAGATTGACCTGAGGTCAGGTTATCACCAAGTGAGGGTCAAGGACAAAGATATACCCAAGACAGCTTTCCGAATATGGTATGGTCATTTTGAGTTCTTAGTCATGTCATTCGGGCTAACAAATGCACCAGCAGCTTTTATGGATTTGATGAATAGGGTGTTCAAGCCATTCTTAGATGTGTTTGTGATAGTGTTCATAGATGACATTTTGGTGTATTCAAGATCGGAAGAGGATCATGCTAATCACTTGCGACAGGTTTTACAAATTCTC